>PVJO010020587.1:0-31688 GCA_004026905.1 Hystrix cristata
CTATGTCTTCGAGTGTTCTTCCTATTCTATTCTCCAGTAAATTTAATGTTTCTGTTTTAATGTTTAGATCTTTGATCCACTTTGATTTGAGTTTAGTACATGGTGAGAGACATATATCTAGTTTTAATTTTCGACATGTGGTTAGCCAATTTTTCCAGCACCATTTGTTAAATAGGCTATCCTTCTTCCAGTGAGGGTGCTTGGCTTCTTTGCCAAAGATGAGGTATTTGAATGTGTTTGGGGTTGTTTCTGTATCCTCCAATCTATTCCATTGATCCTCAGATCTGTCTTTTTGCCAGTACCATGCTGTTTTTAATACTGTAGCTCTATAGTATAGTTTTATGTCGGGGATTATGATGCCCCCTGCTTTTCCCCTGTTGCTTAGGATTGTTTTTGCTATTCTTGGTCTCTTCTGTTTCCAGATGAAATTCATGATTGTCCTTTCCATTTCTTTGAAGTATGTTGGTGGTATCTATAGACCGATATTTCAGGATCCTTCACGTTCTGACTCCAGCGTGGAGTCCTTCCACCCCTTGCTGGGAGCTCCAGCCTCGCTTCATTGTTCAGTAATGTGCTCGTGGTCAGAGAATTACACCACACTTTTTATCTTTTGAGAATGCTCCTTGCTCTACTTCACTTCTAACTTCTGGAGCTTATCCAGCAATAATAAAAATATGTCATTCCCACTATTATTTTAGTGATTCAGTAATATTTCTTAATTCACTTTCTGGGTGTATTTCTTTCTTTCCTTCTTTTTTTTTTTTTTTTTGGTCTGTCTCCTCCACCATAACATATTGTCACAGCAGGAAACTGGCAAAATTTTTTTCACTTCTATTATCTTGTGCAAGCCACTATTATTTTGAGACAACAAAACAATATGATATGTGTCATAACACAAGTAGAGAGAGATTTAATTCCAAGTTGTGCCAGAAAGCTATGTCTGTACTATCGGTGAACTCTTATCTAAAACAGAGTCTCTGTTTATAGTGTAGTAAAAGAATGAATCCAACAGCTCTCTCTTTTTTTTTTTTTGTGGTGCCGGGGATCGAACTCAGGCCCTTGTGCTTGCAAGGCAAGCACTCTAATCACTGAGCTAAATCCCCAGCCCAATAGCTCTCTCTTTTGATTCATCCTAATAACGAAACCAGTGAACTTAAACAGTAGGCTTGCTTTTGTGTAACTTTTATACATTTCAATTAATGAAACCTTACATGGCTTTTCAAATTCATTCTAGGCAACGTTGTTACTTTAAATAATGAAATCATCTTTTTTTTGAGGCAGTAAACTACTGCAGAAACAAGCTGATTTTACTAAAATTGATTCTGAACTGAAGAAACTGTGAAGTATTGTATACAAATCTTATCTACAAGATATAGTGTTGATGTATAGAATAATTTTAGACTGAAAGCCATAACTTGCAAGGAGAAATTCCGAAATGCAAATATTAATACAATATCAGTAATTTCTTATAAAATCCTTTATAAATTTTGAATAATGGTTTAATGAGAGTTAATTTTCAGAAGCATCACCAATCATTGACACTTAGGCATTAATTGTATTTGTTACTGAGAATACTAATTAAAATATTTTGTGAAGGGTAATAGTTATTTTAGACCAGTTAGACCAAAATGTATCTTTGGATTTTAGACTTTGTAGTTGTTTTTGTTTTCTGTAGCAGAAATACAGATATTTTTAGTATCTGTTGTTAGGAACTATTTTTTTTTTTTTTTTTTTGGTGCTGGGGATCAAACTCAGGTCCTTGTGCTTGCAAGGCAAGCACTTTAACCACTGAGCTAAATCCCCAGCCTTTAGGAACTATTGAAAGGAAAGTATATTCTTTCTTTCTGAGTTATAGTCTCCCTCCTGAAAAGTCCTACATTTATGGAGAAAATGACAATATTGCCAAAGCAGCTATAACAGGGAAATTATGGTCAAGGTCACTAACTGCCAGAAAAATTAGTGAAATAATTTTATTGCAGTGTTTCATATATGTCCTGATTTATTTCTATAACACTTTTTCCAAAATGGAGCACATTATCCAAATGAATACAGAACAATTTTTACAGTCTAATATGTGACAAACTTCCACCAAAAATTCACTGAAACCCCTCACTGGATACTTACCTGTTGAGTATCCTATGTCAGAGGCCCTGCTGGAGGAAGCAGACCACAGATTCCAGGAATTAATCTCACGCTCAGTCTTTGAAGTTTGCACAAATGTAAAAATCTACATTAAGCACTCTAAATTATCTTTGTTTTGTTTGGGATGCTGGGGATCGAACTCAGGGCCTTACGCTTGCAAGGCAAGCACTGTACTACTAAGCTAAATCCCCAATCCTAAGCACTCAAAAATATTATGAGACCCTGCTCCTTGTCCTTTGCCTGCTTTCTAGAGCACACATTTTGTCTCTTCCGTTTCGATAACAGGTCTTATCAAGCCCAGTGTAACTGAAATATTCTCAGATCATTTGCTGAGAGAAGGTAAATAGGTTTCAGTATGTCCACTGGTCAAAATATGCAGATGGCTACATCAACCTTATCTTTAACTGGACTGTGACTTCTATGGTCTATCTTGCTTAAAATAGATTTGAATGCCTTTAAATATATTATCTTATTTACCTTTCTGAGAGGAAAATGGAAAACACAGTCGAACTGAACTTCCTGGGGACACCTGCCCTGAAGTTAGTTCCGAGAACCACC
This sequence comes from Hystrix cristata, assembly GCA_004026905.1. Classification (NCBI taxonomy): domain Eukaryota; kingdom Metazoa; phylum Chordata; class Mammalia; order Rodentia; family Hystricidae; genus Hystrix; species Hystrix cristata. The sequence continues at coordinate 2,701 of PVJO010020587.1, forward strand.
GATGGGAGAGGAATTGCCCTGCCAGGCTTCAGGACCTCCTTCCACCACTACCCTTCCTTCCAAACTGTCTCCCTGACCCTTTCCGGGATGGTGCCGTTGAGCCTAAATTTCTGAAATATCTCTCGTTTATTTTTTCTGTTATTGATCAGCTCTTCTTTTGCAACCTACTATTTGAGATGCTTGCTGTGTTTAAAGCCATTAAAAACTCCTTGGACTTTCTCCTGCTCATTGACAGGTTAGGACTGAGTGATCTCCGAAGTTTCACCGGATCCCCGGAACGGTAGACAAGTGACAGGAAATGAAGCACTTCTGGAATCTTCTGGAAGGAGATTGTTGAAAATGAAAAAGCAGAGGTTCTAGAATGCGAGCTCTTACCCATTGAGTTGCCTCCAAATATCAAGGCAGCATTCAACACTAAGGAGGAAAAGCACACAAAGCCAAAGCATGTGCTCAGGTAAAACTCAAAAGCAATGGCGAATTTCCTTGATCTTTGCAGTGTTGTAAAATCATTTTATAATTCTCTCTTAAAACAGGAAGTCCATGTTGACGTGTGGTGTGTGTGTGTATACCTGACTGTGTGTATGTATAAATCTATAGAAATAAAGAGAATGTGGAAAATAAAACAACAACAACAAAAACAAGTGCTATATTTACTTCTTAGTCACATTACCTCGAGGTTGTGTATCAGCTGCCACTCTCCGGGCTCAGCTGGTCTCTGCTCCACTTGGCTCCACATATCTTCTCTTTCTAGAACGCAGGATGAAGGAGTAGATGCTCCCTGGCATATTCCAGACTCGTGGTGGAGGTTCAGGACAGGAAGGGAGAGTATTGACATATGCTGAGACAAATCACACCCTGATCTGAAAGCTTCTGTCTAGAACTGGTGCCCCATCAATTCTGTTCATATTCCACCAGTCAAAACAACCACAAGGCCAAACCTGAACTGAGAGGCCTGGAGGTACATGATGTCTTTGCAAAGAGAGAAAATACTGGGAAAGAGAGTTCAGTTTACAACACTATCTACAGTTGGCTGAAGCTTGAACTCAGTAGACAGAGCACCGGAGTCCCCGGAGCTGTTTGCAAACATTCCGAGCACTCGCGGCTCCCCTTAGCAGGGTCTGGCTACATGGTTTCCTTGCCCAGGGAGATGCAGTACAGGTGATGTGTTCCACCTCCAGGCAGGAGTGTAAGAGTCACTGCACAGTTTACCTATTTCCTTTTGCTGCTTCACTGATTATGGGTGCTGGATCAGGAAGGACTCAGTCAGCTTCTAGCAGAGCGAGGGGACACCCCAAAAACACACAGGGAACACACAGTCAAATAAATAAACCATTGCTGGGTTAAGTCACTGAGATCCGCAGGCTGTTTGCGAGCACAGCATAATCTGGCCTGTCCTGACCAAACATCTGCTTTTCAGGGATGGTTTTCTTGTTATTTCCTGGCACATGCATTTTTAAAAAACAAGAGATGACCACTCTTTCCTGATAAGGAACCCAGTGGTTAGTACTAATGAGTGAAAGTCAGATAAGAAGCAGGAGATTTACATACTGTCAAAGTATCTCCTCGTGATATTCTTGTTAATTACAAAGGGAAAAAAAAAAGTTTACAGTTAAGAAATCTGGTAGACTCCAACTTACCAAGTGACCAATTCATCATCAGAAATAGTATAAATAAATATGCACCTCTTAGTACAATGTATTGAAAAAGACACATAATTTCTGTAACAATTTAGGTGAAAATTTTAGGACTGAAATCTAATCCTGAGAAAACACCAGAAAGAACCAAGTTAAAGAACATTATTAAAACTATCAGAGTCGAGAGTAGCCAAGATACAAATGAGCAAGAAGTATTCATAGAACCTCACGTGGATCAGACATTGTAGATCACTGGGAAACAATGTCCTGTTGACTAAGTGGTTTGGGGATAACTACCCTATTGTAAAAAATGAAATTAAACCATACTTCCCAACATACACAAAAATAAATTCCAGGTGAATTAAAGATAAACATCTGACAAGCCAAAGTATAAACTACAAAGTCTTTAAAATATATATAAGGAAAAATAACTTTATAACTTTAGGTTGGGGAGAAATTTATTTTAAGACACACAAGGAGCAAAAGCCACAAGACAAAAAGCTGATACAGTTGACAACATCAAAATGCACCGTAAGAAGAAGAAAAAACCGGACATGGATAGAAGATTTATAGAGAGACTGTAATTGACAACGAATTGCAATTCAGAATACATGACTAACTGTGATTCTAAAAGGAAAAAAAAAAAGAAAACTAATAGAAAAATTAGCAAAAGAAATACTAATGGCCCAGAAGAAAAAGATAAATGGCTACGAATCTCAGTAGTAATCAGATCTTTAATGCTTGCCGGAGCTACATGTCCTGCCTGAGTTCATCACTATTACCCAGAAGCTGCTGGATTCAAACCCAGAAAGTCAGGTCCCAATACTGGCTCCCAACCACAACACCCTACTTCAGATTACAAATTAATAATCCAGGAATACAATTACTTTTTTATTCAAGAAAAAATACAAAGTGGTATAAATTTAAAAAAAAAAAGGAGCAGATGTTAAGCTGGAAAGAAAACTCTGAGCCAAATATTTGCTTTTATGGAGTAAAAAAGGGAACTTTACAATGGAATACTTACTTCATAGTAAAAACACAAATTCCTGGGGATTACATTTCCCCTTCTACTCAAGCGTCTGACTTGCTTTCAGGGAGTTTTCATTCATCCCAAGAGGTGATTACAAACCAAACCAATTGTTTTCTTTTACAGACAGAAAGCAGAAGAAAATTGGCAGTGAGCCCTGGTGCAGACACAGTCAATTAAAATTGACAGCAATAACAGTTAATTATGAGGGAGTCTCCTAGAAACACCGTAATGTTACAGATTGAAGTCCATTCATAAAACTGGCAAGCCCTGAATGCTGCAGTTCTCCCAGGAGACCATGAACACCACCTTTCCCCGATGCTCTCTTCTCCACTTGTGACTGACATGCAGTCTGAACGGCACATGACTAGCTCAACTCTGCCCATCTGTCATTAAGGGCTTATTCATTCACTCATTCTTTCACCTCGCCTCTCGACTGACATTTAAAAATAACTTAAAATGCTCAGGGCCACTTAGTCACCCAGATGACTGGGGTGGCAGTGTGGCAAAACGGAAACAGCACTGACCAGGGATTCCAAGCACATTGGCTTAAATATCTACCTCTGCCAATATCCAGTCACTTTTCTGGAACAAGTAACTTAATCTTTTTGAATCACAGATTTCTTATCTGTAAAATGGGAGTGCAGGTTGGGCATCCAAGGCAGATGAAACATCTTGAAACAGTGGAGAATCAGAAAAGCCTGGGGTGGGTGAAACAATGTATTTCAGTAAGGCCAGCCCAGATTCTTAATGGCAGCTGCCCACAAGCATCACCCAAGGACCTTTTTAGACACTCCACTTTTAAGAGTCTGTTCAGTACTCAAATAGGATTCAAGCATGGATATTCTAACACTAAGGTTCTCCAACTTAGCAAGTGTTAAAATCACCTAAAGGATTTGTTAAAGCACAGACCGCTGAGCCCAGCCCCAGAGTTTTTGATTCAGTACATCTCAGGCAGGACTAAGAATATGCATTTCTCCTGGGAAGCTGAGGCAGGAGGATTGCAAGTTCAAGCCCAAACTAGGCAACCTAGTTACTTGGAAAGATCCTGACTCAAAATAAAAAGGGGTGGAGATGTATCTCACTGTGAAGGCCCTGAACTAAATCCCTAGTACTGCAACAATAGATCAATCAATAAATAAATCCACAACTTTGTTGAGCTGGGCAAATGGGATGCACACTTATAACCCTAGCTACTAGAGAGTCTAAGGCAGGAGTCTTGTCTCAAAATAAAAAGGGCTGGGGATGTAGCTCATTGGTTAAGCACATGTGGAGGCCCCGGGTTCAATCCCCAGCACGGTGGGTGGGGGGACCTTATTGAGGATATTTCCATGTCACAAAGACTTAGGAGACAAGAGAAGGGAAACAAGCCTGGAACCTGTACCTATTTTTTCTCTATTTGTCTATAGCTGTATTTATCTCTGACAGATGATATAGATTGATTTATCTAGATAAATAGACATATATATAGAGATATGAAACAGAATTTGAAATCTTTACCAATTAAATATAATTTTGTAATTACAAAATAGAAATACAGGAACAACTTTTTTCATGGTACTCTGCTGTGTAGAATGACCGTCTTTCGTGGTGCAAGTTCGAACTTCTTCCACCAGAGGGCGCAGAGAAACCACGGAGAGCAACACGGTTTCCTGACTTTCACTTCCGGTGTTTCTTTTTTTTTTGAGTTAGGATTGGGATTTTTTTTTTTTTAACCAAGAACATGTATTGGTACATTGTCCATATATTGATCGCATTTAACATGTTTGTTTTGTACCTGTACATGGTGTCTCTTGGTTCTCCCCCTCCACCCTCCCCTCCCTTCTGTTCCCTCCATCCCTATTTACAGCAGGTTTATTTACAATACTTCCGGTATTTCTGATGAAGGAGCCTAAGAAGAGGAGAGTGAAGAGGAAAATAAAAGCATTTACGGAGCTGGGTCTCTGGAGTGAGCGCCTGTCCGCACACCGCAGCTTTAGAACCACTCTGAAAAACGCCCTGGCACTGCCACACACCTGGGATTTTTCTGTCAAGTCCCTTTTATTTACAAGCTAAGAATTAAAACTTGGGAACATTATTAAGACGCTAGCCTTATTGTTAGAAGCTTTGTTATTCCCTTTAAGTGAAGTGATTAGAATTCACAATATGTTTATTGTTTTTTAAAATGGGTTAGTGTTACTGAAGTTTGACTGCAAAATTAGAAATGTAAAAAGTAGGAAAGAGTGGTGCACGCCTATAATCTCAGACACTCTGAAGACTGAGGCTGCAGTATTTCAAATTATAGGCTAATTGAAGCAATTCAGCTACCTCCCTTGTCCAAAACTAAAATTTAAAAAGGGATGAGATGCAGGGTGATAAAGCCTTGCCTATCATGTGTGAGGCTACTACAAACAAAAAAAAAAAAAAAAAAAAAGGAAAAGCCTTTTTTTCCTCAAATTTCTCAGAACTTCAAGTCTTTAATTCTTGGTATTAAAAAACAGATAAGATTACTTGTATTTTATTCAGTGTGATTCAATAGATATTCAATAGATCCTCATGTAAATTTCATCTCAAGCTACTTAACTTTAATAAATCCTACTTCAATAACCATGAAGACCCATGAGGGTCCAATTACATTTTCCTAAGTGGCATTGTCCTGGGTAAGTCAGGGCTGTCTCTCCTATATTGTACTGTGTTATCCACACAGTGCCAGGAAGAGGAAAGACAAACAGCCAATAAACATACATAAACACTCATACCTACAAGTAATCAGGAAAATGTGAATTAAAATTAAAAGGAGATGCCATTTTAAATTCATTATGTTGGCGAAAATTTACAAGTCAAATTTGAGTTTGTAAGGAAATGGGCACCTTCATGCACTGCTGAAGGAGTTTGAATTTGTAGAACCACACCACAAAGCAATTTAGCACATATAATAAAGTTAATGATGCGTCTACCCTGCAACTCCACAATTCCACTCCCTGTAAGTGAAAACCTTCTTCATATTAGACTTATTATCCCACTGGGATATCACTCTTACACATGTACATAAGGAAGCAGATTCAGAAGTATTCATTGCAACATTATTTATAATAGCAAAAAAATTGGAAACAACATAATGTTTCTCAGTAGGAGGCTAGAGAAATAAATTGTGGTAGAGTCATTCAGTAGAAAACTAATGAAGCTGTAGAAATTACAGGTATATGAAGCAACATGATTGAATGTCCCTAATATAATTTCAAAACTTATGCAAAGAACACCTACGATGGCATTCTACATAGCAGTAAAGATGAATGAACTAAACCTGCTTATAAATCTTGGACTAGATTTCCAAGGCCGCTATTTGAAAATTACCAAAAATGTAATGACTTAATATAATACAACACGAATTTTTTTGTCTTACATTTTTAGAGATGCGAAGTCCAGAATGCAGCTCAGAGGACTATACTCATGATACACTCAGGGATGAGTCCTGTTCGGAAGGCTTTATGGGAGACTGCATCACCTCACCAGCCCCAGTTTCCAGAGGCCCCTCGCCTTCCTTGGCTTGTGGCCCCCTCCTTCATCTCTACAGCCAGCAACTCCACCTGCACCCTTGCTTCCCCTCCGCCCTGTTAGTTAACATAGTCTTAGTGTAGGGGAGAAAAGATTTTTTTTTTTTTGTTCTCTACCCTTTGAAGCACAGTGGCCAAGAAAGCAAAATAAACAGATAAAAAGACAGATCAGCAGGAGAAAAGAATACAAATTTTAGTTGATCTTAAAAGTTTTATGTGGCACAGGTGGAGGGATGGTTTAAGGAAAAAAAAAATTTCCCAAGAAGCAGTTGGGCTTGGAAGCTTTTACACCATTCAAATGATGATAAATTTGTAGAGAAGTGACAAGACACAGAAAAGTGTTTCTGTACTTTCTAGGAACAATAAATTAGGTTTTCCTAGTGTTTCTAGGAAGGTGTATTAGCTTTGCAGTTGCTGGGACACAATCCCCACCATCCACAATGTAAAAGAGGAGAAGTTTACTTTGGTTCTTTGGTAAGCTGGCTCTAAGGGAGAAACATCGTGGTAGGAGGGTGTGGTGGAGGAAAGGTGTTCATTCACGGTGGCTGGGAAGCACAGCAGGGGAACAGTGCCGGAGAGGAAGGGTCAGGGACCAGATGTAGTACCTGGGTGATGTCTCTTGCCCCCCCATCCCCTCAAAAACATGCTTTACCAATCCCCTGTGGCTCCCAAGCCAATCAAGATGGCACAATTAAGCTTAACCACAGAAGGTGAACATATGGAGAATGCTGACAGTAGATAAGGGAAAGCTAGTAAAGTTTGTTTATATAGACTCTGTCTTCAGTATTTAGGGTTATTTCCTGGTGAGGGAAGAGAAGGAGATAGAAGGAGGACAACGAACTCTTCCTGTATCTGTGTTTTCTCAATTGTCTTCACCTCAAAATAATCCTCATACCAGAGAGATATCTACTGATCTCCATCACAGGGTTCAGAGATTAGGGTTGACAAAGTTTCAGAAAGGTGGAGAGTTTGACAAAATAACTTTAGTGGACATAGGAGCAAAACTTGTGGTAACTGCTTCCCTGCTGTTGAATTGCAGGGTCTCGAGGTATTAAGTGTTAGTTATTTTCCAAGGCAATTGTATCAATTTACAGATGTCCATTATCCTTATTAATCGGTTCTTACTAATAATGTGAATTTCCTAATGCGTTAGCTGACTTTTTGTTTGTTTGTTTGTTTGTTTTTGAGATAGGGTCTCACTATGTAGTTCAGGCTGGCCTTAAACTCTTGGTGATCCTCCTGCCTCGGCCTCCTGAATGCTGAGACTACAGGCATGTGCCACTGTGCCAAGTGAGTTAGCTGACTTTTTAAGGAGCAGGAAAGGTTTCTCTGCCATGGAGGCCTTGGTGTTCTTGAAACCCTGCTTCTCGGCTAGTGCCAAAGGCAAAGTGTCAGTCAAATGTTGTCCTTCGTCTGTTCAAGTGTTTTCAACCTCTCACCCTTTGAGCACAGCCTTTTTGTCCATCTGAAATGCCACCCTCCACCCACCCATGCTTCTGCTTCCAGCTCAGATGTCATTTCTTTGCAAAGGCCTCTGGCAACGGTCCCATCTGAGTCCCGTCCTTCATAGAACCCTGTGGAGCTTGTCAGCATCAGGGGTGATGTACCAGTTTCTTTGCTCATATGCTGCCTATTTTCTGTACCAGACTGCAAACTCCTGGAAGGACACGACATTCTGTATCTGTTTTATTCACCCACAGATGCCCAACATTTAACACAGCGCATGATACACAGTGAGATCTCCATAAAAATCTACTAAATAAATGAATGGATGAGTGAATTTTCCCCAGATTGTGACACACATTGTCCCTGATCAGTCACTGTGGGCATGAAGTGTGACCAGACTGGTCTTTCCACAAGTACAAAGGCTTACTGTAGCTCATTAAGGCTTTAAGACTTCATTTCCACCCCGGCCAGTGGAAAAGAATCCTGGAATACCCACCCTTCAGAGTTCCTCAACTCCTCTTTTTATTCCATTTCTCCCTCTTCTTGAACCCCCCCCTTTTCTGTTTTGATTTGTTTTGTTTTTACTTCTGACATAAAGTGGATCACTTTGGCGGTGCTGCAAGGGAACACGAAAGCCCCTCTTTGGTCTTCCCCATAATCAGCTCCAGGTTTGCAGGAAACTCTGCCGGGCTGTCCGGGTCACACAGTGATCAAAGCTGAGAGGAACTCACCAAATTCTCTGGCACAGGACAGCGAGACGAACAAGAAGCCAAAGACGCCAGCGAGACAAGGACCCCCATATGTGGCTCTCAAAGAAATGCCCAGCAGACAGATGACCTTTCTGACTTCTCCTCTACTTAGTTTAAATTTCTCAAGTGTGCGCTATTATCCTAAACCCACATTGTTACAGCAACGCAGTCACAAGACTCCAAGAAGAAATTTTTAAATCTGTCTAAATTTCTGTGTGCGTGTATGTGAGAATCTCCCTGTTACATTGCTGTGAATCTGTAGACTTTCCCTGTTACATTGCTGTGGATCTGCAGAATCTCCCTGTCACATTGCTGTGGATCTGTAGAGCCTAACTTTTATCCAGTGGAGCTAAGGATAAAATTTAAATTTACAAAGGGTTTCATGCACATTGTTTCATTTCATTTGAATTACTTTAGATGAACTGACTCTTGGCCAACCCATCTAAGCCCTGCAGGACAAGATAGGCGACAGCAGCCTCCTCAGCCCTGGTTCCTATCTTGCAGGTCACATCTTGCTGTCTGCGTCTGGGCCCAGAAAGCCAAGCCTGCCCTCGGCTGTCCTGGGGGGGGGGTGGGTGAGAGGTGCGCCGGGCTTCTGACCAGCCCAGAAGACTCGGCAGTGTGATGAATGAATCAGAGGTGGGCTCTGACGGTCATCAGTAGCTTTCTTCTGTGTAAAGACAATTATTCTAACACAGACTTTTTATGCCTTAGTAGAAGTATTCTAGGATTTGCCAGACTTGACTTTGACTTTTTTAAAAGTTGAAATTAGAAACAAGAGACACAAAAAATCATAGCCTAGACAGAAGATTTCTGCCTACTCTTAATTTTTCAAAGAAGGACACCAAGCCCCAAAGGTATTGTCCACTCTGCTCCAGCCCTCCACCTGCAGCGGTCCCGATGGCTCCACTCGTGGGGTCTTTGGGGGTAACCATACAAAGTGGGGAAATTTTAGGGATTTCAAGGAGTGGGGAAGGTTTCTGGCCTTTTTTTGGCGGGGGAGGCTTTCTTCAGTAAAAACGTTGTTGGCTAATAGTAACACTGTATCACAGTTCCTTTGTGTGTTTGTGTGTTTCAATGCTGCTGCAAGGAACTAGGACCTCACACATGCTAAGCTAGCGCTCCACACTGAGCCCAAAGCCCGGCCCACATTTCCGTCTTGTTGGGAGCACTGAGGAGAAGGACGATTTCCCCCTATTCTGTAATAGAAATATTAAAAAGCAAGCAAACATAATTTCTTATTTCAAAAAAAAAAAAGTAGAGCAGGGAACAACTACTGAAAGAATTAAGAAATGATTATGTGTTTTTTCTGTTGATAAAATATGAGCTGTGATTGAAAACTAGGGTGAAGGTTTAAATTTTAAAAAAATTACAATAAAAGACACTTTGACATTGACCCCTCTCAAAACGCTCCTCCTTGCTTCACACTTATCCCATTATCTTCACACTTACCCCATCATCTTCACACTTACCGCATCATCTTCACACTTATCCCTCAAGGAGGGGATGTATTTGAAGCACATGGGAATATTTTGTGGGGAATTAATGGAATATGTCTTTTATTGTCATAACATTTTCTATTTAAATACACACCTTTTTTTTTTGAGACAAGATCTTGCTATGTAGTTCAGGCTTGCCTTGAACTCACTATGTAGCCCTGGTTGGCCTCAAATTCAAGGCAATCCTCCTGCCTCAGCCTCCCAAGTGCTAGGACTATAGGCATGTGGCTCCATGCTTGGCCTTACATCATATTTTTTTGATCAGTCCTTGTATATAGCTAATAACATAATGGTTCTGTGTTAGACTCAGTAGCTGGACCCTCGTGGTTCTGAGTCCAGCTTTGCTGCTTATGGTCTATCTGTCCTTGAGAAAGACTTGTCATCATCTGTATTTTGATATCTTTATCTAGCTGGGCACGGTAGTGCGCACCTGTAATCCCGGATTCTGAGGCAGGAGGATCACATGTTCAAGCCCAGCCTGGGCAACTTAATTTTGCAAGCCTCTGTCTCTCTCTCGCAAAAAAAAATTTAAAAGCTGGAGATGTAGCTCAGTGGAAGGTTCTGGGTTCAATCTCCAATACCACAAAAAAGAACAATAATAATGATAGCAGTTCATCACAGCTTTCTTTTTCTACACCGAATGCCAGGCATCACTAGAGACCAAACAACGCGGACCCTCCAGGCAGCAGGGACAGGCCAGCTGGCCAAAGGGCTTCTCAGGGCCGCTGGTCACACCTCTTAAGTGACAACTTGCTTCTCCTCCTCCTCACCCTCCACTGTGACTTCTGGTACTAACCCCAGTTTCTGACCATCCCATATGGGGTAAACAATAGAACTAGACACCCCACTGTCACCCACATCACCTGCCCTCAGTTTATACAACTCAACTAGAACTAGTAGCAAATCAGGGGTTTTTTTGTTTGTTTGTTTGGGTGTTTTGAGAGAAGCTCTCACTATGTAGTCCAGGCTGACCTTGAACTCACTATGCAGCCCAGACTGGCATCAAACTCACAGCGATCCTCCTGCCTCACCCTCTCAAGTGCTGGGATTACAGGTCCCCCCGCCATGACTGGCCAGGGTGTCAAATGAAGTTGGACAAGTGCATTTGCAACTGAGTGGACTGCTGCAGGGTCTGCTGTCCCCCAGGAACCCTCACAGGAAGTGTCCTCCTGCAGGACAGCCTGGAATCCCTGCCCCTGGTTGAGTTGGGTTCTCTTCTGCCCTCCTCGTAAATCCCTTCCCAGTCTGTGCAGAGCTCTGAGCTGTCCAAGGCCCTCTCACCACATACATTCTCTCTCTCTCCAGCACCTAGATCACATACACTCCTCTCGTTTCATAGATGGGGGTGGGAGGGAAGGGACAAAGAATAAGGTGAAGAGCTGTCCACTACCCCTCACTGGCCTCAAACTTACTAGGTCTTGCTCTCAGTGCCTTCAGCTAAAGATATTCCGGCTGGAATGCCATCACTTAGCTTGGCACTTTTGTTCATCGTTCTTCATGTTAACATATTAAACTCATCGAAACTAATTAAGAGAAAAATACCGGGAAGACAGCAGAGTAGGAGGCTATCTCCTCACCTGGAAAACACATGCACCAGCAGAACACACGCACCTCCTTCTCTGCCTTCGTCCGCCTGCCCCTCCACCCGGCAGCTGTGTGTGCAAAAGGAGCTCTTCTCCCAGGAGCTGTGCTCTGCTTCCTGACTGCCACTTCTGAGCACAAGGGTCCAGACACAGGGCGTCGGCCACTGTCGCTGTGCCTGCCTCCACTCTTCAGGCCTGTGTCTTCGAGCTGACTTCCGGCTGATTGAAAGGACCTGTGTCTTTTTACCCCACATGCTTTCGCTTTTCTGTCTTTCAACTTTTGGGAACTAGACATTAAACACCAGGACATTCCAAGAAGACTACGTGGATGAGTTAAATTAAAAGTGCTCACACACTCCGAGAAACACAGGCTCAGAGAAGACTGAGAAGATGAAACATTTATATCTCAGTTTTATTCTTGGTACAGCGGCAGCCTACAGCAAGCATAAAATCAAAACGGCAAACAGAAACAATAACAAAAAAACAGCAAATCCTGAGGAGGGAGGAGCATCTGATTTCTCGAATTATCACATTATTAGATTCAAATGTCTAGTTTTTCAACAACAACAACAAAGTCACAAGGCATATAAAGACACAAGAAAGTATGACACATTCAAAAGGGAAACAAGAAATCACCAGAAACTGTCTGAAAAAGACCTTGCAGCAGATCTACCAAAGAGTTTTAAACAACTGTTTTAAAGATGCTCAAGAACCAAAAGAAAGATGTAAAGAAAGTCAAAAAACAATATATGAATAAATTGGAAGTACCAATAAAGAGATTTTAAACAAACTTCAAAAAACCAAAAAGAAATTCTATAGGTGAAATTATAACAGAAATGAAAATTTCAGTAGAGAGATTCAATTCAGATTTGAGCAGTTAGAAGAAAGAGTCAGCAAACTTGAAGGTAATACAATGGAAATTATTGAGGCTGAGGAACAGAAAAAAAACGTATACCAGGTATACTAGTTTTCATTTTGACATTCCTGCATACCTACATCTTTTATTGTCTCGTACATCTTGCGTGGAATATCCTCTGGTCTTATTACTTCTCTTACATAAATTGATTCATTATAGGTAGCTGCAGGCCTCTGACTGCTTCATCATGTCTTGTAGAATTCAAAACCACCAGGATTCCATCATGGGGCTCCACCCTATACCGTACTCTAATTTTAATCACCTCCTAGAGGCCTCACCCCTAAATAATGTCTTCAGATTAAGTATCCACCACCTTAATACCTCACAATGGAGACTAATTTTCAGTATTTTAACCCTTTGGGGGACACTCAAACAATATCCAAACCAGCACGAAGGTATATTTTATATTCCATAAATTGTCTTTTAGAATAGTAAATGAGGGGCTGGGGATTTAGCTCAGTGGTTAGAGTGCTTGCTTTGTAAGCACAAGGTCCTGAGTTCCATCCCCAGCACCAAAAAAAAAAAGTTGAGAATAGTAAATGAAGTGTTACGAAGCATTTATTATAAAAAAGAGGAATTAAGGCAGTGAAACTATTCTGTATGTTATTGTCTTGGTGGATGTATGTTACTATACACTGGTCAAAACTGATAGCATGTACAGCACAGAGTGACTCCTAATGTAGGCTCTGGGCTTCAGTCAATGAAAGACTCCAGCATCGTTCATCACTTGCAACCAGTGCACCACACAAATACACAAAGTTAACAATAGAAGAAGTGGCTGGAGTGAGGGTGCCAATGGGAACTCTACTTTCTGCCTAATTCTTCTGTAAATGTAAAACTGCTCCAAAAATAAATTTATAAAAAACTCAGATAGAAAGCACTGATGCTGACTGGTTTGAGTGCTGGTGCTTTAAAGAAAATCCTAGTTCGTAAAAATTCAAACTTACACCAAAAATTCGAGCAGATGATAATGGTTTTCCAAAAATGTTCTTTGCTTTCCAGAAAGGGATATTATGGGATTCTTTTAAATAGAAAATGTCTCTAACATATTTAAATAGGACTCTGTTTACCAAGCTTAGACTTTCCTTGTGCCCTCACTGGTCAGGAGCAGATTTCCGTGTAAAACGAGGAATAACTCTACCAATGTCTGTCTCTGAGAAAATCAGACAACCTCAAAATGTCTGCTGCCAAAGAACAATGGTGAGAAAGGGACGAGTGTGTCATTCTTCCTCAGATGCAAGCATTACAGATACGTGTACTACTTGGCATAGTAAATCTTTGTGTTTCAGTTTGCTATATAATGAATCCATCTTTTATTTTGACCGTTGAATAGCAGCTGACATTTCTTGCCTAATTTTTGGCATTTTCCTCTAAGTAATAATGCCATTTTTTTTATAACTGATGAGATTTAATATTGTCGTCAGAATGGGCTCACTGAATATTCATATTCTGCTTATTTTGTGCCACAGTCACATGGAAAGTCATAGTAGGATTTCAAAAGCAGAAAATAGTAGCTCTGATGAGAAGGCTGCTATGTGTGGGAGTGTGGAAGTTATGAATATGAGATGAAAGAAAGCAAACTCTGTTTTAATAATGATTTGTGCAAAATGGAAACAGGTGATTCTGAGCAGATGGCTAAAAATATATAGTGGCTTTTATTGAAAGAAAATGAAAAAGCCCAAAATCCTGATTTATTTTAGCTTTACATACTTCTCTTGAAAATCAGAGACAACTTTTTTGGAAAAGAGGGGACCTAAACTATGCAGTTGAAAATTTAACAATAATCTCTATTTTCTTATTCTCAATTGCCATTTCTCTCCCTGTGATGCTTTGTTTCCTTGCTCTTTTTCTTCTGTGGTTTCTTCCAGTACCTCACTGGCTTCTGCACTGATCCATCCAGGGGTGCAGCTAAATCCACCTTTATTGTTTCGTTCTGTACTCTTCCCTGCCAGGAAAAGTGCTTCTGAATGATACTGGCAAGATCTTTTGACAGCTTGTCTTTACTACTCTGCTGCCAAAAAAGAAGTGAAAATGATTATTTATACGGTCTGTTTGAACAAGCTGCTCTTAAATTACGGTCCAAGTGTCTTTTAAAACAATAATTAATATTTCATGATTGACCACCTGGCCAACCACACTAGCCTAATCCAATCTGTAAGGGAATGGGATTCCCCTAGAACTGGGCATAGTTCAACACAGCCTGCATTTCCATATTTTGAAGTGGGTTTCATTGTTGCATTTTGTTAACAACATTCAAGGAGTCTGGGGCTCATGGTATTGAGCTGAACCATATGATATTGCTATTTTTACATAAAAAACAAATATCAGCAATGTCATATAGTTCAATTTAATAGATAATAAATATTTGTCGATTAGAATTGGATGCTTATACAAATGATTCTATGAAAGATTTGAAGTGGCATTTAGGAAGCAAACCTTTAAGTATCTCTTGGCCTTGAGCAAAGATTTTCATGCCTAAGATTCCCTGAAGACTTCTCACCCATCCAGAATTCGGACCCTCTGATCCCTTCGGTTCTCAAAATGTGATTTTTATGACAGCATTCTTGACATGGTTGATGAGATTATTAGAAATGCAGAATCCTAGGCCTCATTCCAAAAGGATCAGAAATGCATTTTATCAAGATGCCAATATTAAAATTCAGAAGTATTACTGAAGTGTAAAATAGGACCCCTGTTTCTAAATTTTAAACACACTGCCAAGGTGATGCTGATAGAGGTGACCATAGAAATATGATACCTTATAAAACATTGTTCCAGGCATGATACTAAGAGGCAAGCTACTGAAATAGTGATTGCAAAGTAACCTGAGAAGCCGGGGTTGTGGGGTGTCACAGAATCAAGACAAGATACGTGTGCAGAGCAGTCTGTGCTCTGATGCTGCGGTTGGGTCCCAGAATAAAATCTAAGGATATTGGCAAGGCTTCATCTACTTAAAAAAAAGACCCCATGAGCAAAGAAGAAAGACATGAAATTCTGTGAAGGCAAAACTATAGCTACAAATCTTCCTCAGTGTGGCATTGACTCCTTAATATAACTACGTTTAATATTTTAAAAAATAATTTCCACTACCACTGAGCCAAGTTGATGCTGCAGTCAGGGACATGACCTACGTTGTGTTTACAAGAAACCTAAAGCATACTCCTACTGACTCCCGGGGAGTGTGCTCAGATGGTAAATTAAAGGTGGTTCTCAAAGGACAATGCTAAATAACAGGGCAGATTAATGTGTAGAAGGAATCCCACTATCAGGCGTATTTCTTACAATCTGCTTCCAAAAATTGGGAGTACAGCAGGGGAGAGACGGGGTGGGGTGGGGTGGGAGGATGTGACCTATTTTATAGCGAGGAAATGAGTACCGCCAGGGGGAGCAAAGTCTCAGAGAATTGGCAAGAGAATCAGAATCCTGGCCATCTCTTTCACTTGGGTCACCCTGGCTTCCTGGATTGTAAGTTGCAGACATTCTCTGTCTCTAAATTTGTAAGGTAAGGTTGGTTCTGAAATACGGGAAAGATAAAGAGAGGCTGAAAATAATGAAACTATGAAAAGAATAATTGACTTGCTAATTCCACTGAATGGCTGGATCAGAAAAGAGATGTACCAACATCGGTCACAACATTTTCCTCTATGTGAGCCTGCTGCACAGTTTAAGGAATCAGAAGTCCATAGGAAGCAGAATGGAAAATTGAAAAAAGCTCCCAATTGGAAGGCAGATGTGAACTGGAAATCTGGTATTGTTGGGCCTTTAGACATTTGCTGAACTTCCTATTGCTCTAGTTTCTCATCTCTAAAATGAAAACAGTGGCACGCACCTCGAAGGGTTCTTGTGAGAGTTCATGGGAACGTGCACCTTAGTGGGTAAATGACCAGTTTTCAACAAGAGTAAAATGTTGGCTTGCTAATATCAGTGCATTAACATTTGACGCATTTTATTGACTATTCATTGGACACTACAATGAAATCAAAGATAATTAAGATTTTGTATCTGATTTTAAATTTCTTTCCATTGAAGATGATTAAAATTCAGATTATAGTAAAAAGATAACCAGCATTCATTTACTTGATTTGTGCAAAAGATTGTAAGCACTTTTTTTGAGATGAAGGGTCTCTGCATTACACAGGTTGATCTTCTGTCTCAGCCTTCCTAGGAGCTGGCAGTACAGGCCTCAACTACAGTCCTGGCTGTAAGTACTTTAAAAATATTATCTCAATGTTTATCCTAATCCCAGGAGCTAAGAACTAGCCCATTTGACAGGTGAGGAGGCTGAGCAGTGGAGCTAGGATGCACCACTAGGTACCAACAATTCATTTCTAGGGGCTGCAGTCTGCTTCCACGTTGCACTTCCCAGGTACAAACAGAAAATAAACCCCAGTGGCACAATGGGTGACGTGAATTGCATTTAGATTTGAATAAATCTCATTTAGATTTGACTATACCTAAGTGGGCTGTCTGCCTCTGGTCTTCTCCCTCCTCCTGGCCAACCCATCCTCTCACACTGCCAACAGTTATCTTTAAACGACACAAATCTGATCATGACGCTTCTCTGCTTAAAAGGCTCCCTGCTGTCTGCAGAACTCCGGCCAAGTGCTCAGCACGGCACAGGAGGCCTCTCTCAAGCTGGGCCTGACGTTCCTTCGCAGCCTCCACTACGGACACTGTGGCTCTTCACGGTAGGCTCCAGCTCTGATGTAAGACAGCTCCACATGCAATTAGGGCAGCCCAGCGCGCAGCAGTGTAAACTCCGGCGTAGTAAGAGAGAAAAACACTTCTAGAACTGCTTGGAGTTTCCCCCTTACATTCTGTTCTGCTGGTATAAAATAAAAAGATTTGCAATTAAAAACAATGTCTACACACTAGTGGTTGATATATGTATACATAAAATTTTAAAATCATTTTTCACCTTCTCTCAGATCTGGCACTTGGGTGGAAGATATCTGTGACCATATTTGTAGTTCCCCAGAGTAAAACGCTTCTTTTCCTGGGAATGCATCCCTTTTCCTCCCGAGGGAAGAGAACCAACTACCATTCACCCTCCGTTATCCAGGGACTGGGCGCATGGTCAGTGTAGGAACACTCACCCAGCACTCACAAGGTCCTGGGTTTGCTTTCCAGCACCACAAAACAAACTCACTTAAACCCTGTTCAGGTACCACTCTGGCGAATCTTTACTCCCCTTATTAATTTTCCTTCCCCGGGTCTCCAAAGCTCTGTACTTAGTTATAAGAAAGATTCTCTCACATAGCATTACCGCACTGCCTGGAATTATTTATTTGTACATTACATATGTTTATACAACATTCGATTATACAACATTAGAGCAGGTCTCTCATCTCTGAAACCCCAGCTCTTAGCTTGGTGTTCGGCCCACAGCTAAGAACTCCAAAGTTCAAGATGAATGAATGATCAAAGTCTAAAAGTTCCCCCTTTAGATCTCGTAGGGAAAACATGCTGGTAGCAGACACACCTTTGGACATTTTTATAAATTAGGACCGTAATATTTGAGAAGTGATTTGGAAGGAGCCAAGAAAGGTCCCAAGCGGTAAACATTTCCGTAGAAAGGCTAGCACATTCTAAGTGCCTTTCCCAGCATCCCACTTGTAGGATGGAGAAGATGCAGTGTTCAGGATGGGCGTTCTCCACCTTGAAGTCGGCCACAATTCCCTGTTCTGTTTTCCTACCAGGTCTAACATCTTGAAGTCATGCACCTTTCTGTGACAGAGACACCCAACTCCGGACTTGCCCGGCAGATTTAGAAAGGGGCCCGAAGACCATCTCCGGGCGGGAAGGGGCTCTCCAGCTGCCGGGCCGCGGTCTGAGCCCGAGCGGACCGAGGCCAGGGGTGGCACCGCCCACGGCTGCCCGGGGGCGCGCGGGGCCGGGCTGCGGTCGGCCACCAGAGGCGCCCATCTTCCCGGACGAGCCCGGCGTCCCTAGCCGAGCGCGGAAGGGGCGAGGGCGGAGGGCGGCCGGGATTGGCGCGCCGCGCCCTCCCGCGAGCCCGGCCCACCCTCGCCGACCCCGAGCGTCCCCAGCGCGGGCCCTGCGCGCCGCCAACTTCGCGGCCGCCGGGGGCGCGGCTCTCGGGGCGCGAGTGTGCGTGCCGCCCGCGGCCTCTTGGGGGCAGCAGCGGAAAGCGGGACGAGGAGAAAGGCGCCTCGGCGCACGGTGGCCAGGGAGGCAAGCGCCCTCGCGGCGCCGGCTCTGGACACCCGAACTCCAGCGGGGCGCGCCGGGCGCCCGGGAGCATCGCACAGCCGCCCTCGGAGCGCGGCCGCCCGGCTCACCGTGGAACTGCGATTGCTTCCGTCCGCCCGGGAGGGAGCGGCGCGCGCCGCACCGGCATCCCCAGCTCGGGTGGGACCGGCGGCGGGAGGCAGGAAGGGAGGGTCGTGGCGCCTGGGCTGGGCGCGTTCCCGGGCGCCCGCTCTTCGCGGCCGGCCCTGCCCCCGGTGCCCGGCGCGGGTCTCGAACAATGGTGCGGGACGCCCGCGCGAGCCCCGCGCCCGCCCGGCGGCCGTAGAGGAAGTGGCCGGGCCCCGGGCGGTGGGCAGGGAGACGCCCCCCACCGCCAGCTCGCGGAGTTTGCGCGTCTGGCCTCTCGGACCTCGCTCTCCCCTCGGGCTCACCGACGGCGCTCAGCCTCGGGAGCATGGTGCCGGGGCCCGGGTTAGTCTAGTTCTCGGTGCGCTCCTCCCGCCTCGCCCTCCCCCTCGCCCTCCTGCCCGGTCGCCGCGGGTGCTCGGCGTGTGGGAGTACAACTCTGCCGCTCCACGGAGAGAGACCGCCTTGGGGCCGCCGAACTGAACTTGCCCGTTGGAGGTGAACCCGGAACAGTTGGATAATGTCCACTCCGAGCCGATTCAAAAAGGACAAAGAGATCATAGCCGAGTATGAAAGTCAAGTCAAAGGTAAGGATGGGAGCGGCTGCCTGGCTCCTTTTGTGTGCGTCCTTGTCATTGTGCTCTCGTTGAGTTGTTTCTAACTTGGCGTCTGCGTTGGAGGAAGGCGGTGAGGGACGGCTCGAGCCCCGGCCCAGCCGGCCTTCGAGCCCGTCCCGGTTCCAGCCCTAGTCCCGGCAGACCCGCGGGGACCTGGCGCCGGGTGGTTTCCCCGGCTGCCAGCCTGCACCTCCAACGGGGAGAGAACTGGCTTGAACTTAACCACCTTCCGCTGGCACTTTACACGGGAAGGCCGGCCGCGTTGGTGGCTCCTTCTCAGTTATCATCATCATCATCATCATTCTTTTTAGATGAAATCATTGTCACAACATAATTTTTCTATGGAGTCATTTTGTAAAGTCTGAACACCAAGTGGTCCTGCGCTTCATTGAGCGAAGGCGGTTTCAGACATTTAAACTCTTCACTATTAATTTATTAGGGCGAGTTCCTCTTCTATAAAATACCTCCCTAAAGCCGGGCAGTGCAGCCCAGCAGCGACTCGTGGAATCTGACTCCTCCTTTATAACAGGCTAGAATTCAGTGCCATGTTTTACACTCACGTGAGAATATTGCTTTATCGTTTGCTGGAAGCCGCTGGCATGTAAAATGAAGGCTGGAATATTTTAGTAGTTTCAGTCCATTTACATTGTCAACTAATGAAGGAAACCTAATTAAGACTGATGAAGCATTTTTACTTTCTGTCCCTTGTGGTTTAAAAAATACATATATTCTCTCCAAGACAAGCGTTTTATTTTACTATTGAAGCGAGATACATATGTATGGCGTATATGTGTTGGTTTCTCTTCACCGCTTGTGTGGTCTCTCCATTAGCTTTGCTGATGGAGACAATGGATGGGATGTTGAGATCACTGATGTTCTTTGGTATATTCAATGCAAAGTTCAAAAAGATTGTTCTGTCCACACCTGTGTTTGTCTGTATACAGCCTCATGAAAGGGCTGCTGAGAAAGGCGGTACTGTACTTGCCTTGGGAGAGGCGGGCGCTACCTGAGCTTCTTTTGTGTGGTCAAGTTGTGAAAAATGCCTGGAGTCCTGCGTGAGGCTTTGGGGTGGGGCGGGGTCTCCTGGGTCACCTGAGTGTGTTGGATCTGGAGGACTCTGGCCACACCAGCGAGGTGGGTTTCCTTTAGCTTGACCCTTACGGTGGGGATAAGCTAAATGTCATTCAGGAAACACGTATTTTTCTGCCATCAATTAAGATAATTTATACTTACCGGAACTTGTTGTATTGGTATGGAAGTTATATTAGGAAAGAGTAATTATTTCCTTGGAGCCAGGTAAACTTCCTAATGAGGGTAGCCTTTCTTTTCTTAATGAGTCCATTACAGCCTAAAACCTTCATTCTAAACCACTACTCCTGCTTACCGGCACCATTTCCACATGGCTCTTTGTGGCAGGTCTTTGAGGGGTGGAGGTCTGGTTTTCTTGCATTCAGGAGCACTGATCGGCAGAATGCACTTCGTAGTGCTGGTTTAAGGATCTGTGCTCTAAGATCATTTGCCTATTAAAAAGACCTCATCTAAAAAATATTTTTTGATTAGTTTTTTCTAGTATATGAGTTCTATAGATATGTGATCACTTGTATATCGGAGAGTATAAGCATTCTCATTGATTCAGATTAATTAAATGTGATCTGTTAACAATGTTTCCATTAAATCTAATTGAAGGTAAAATTATGAGCATGGTGAAAATTATTTTTGAAACTAACTCTGTGTTACAGAAAGTAACCTTTGCCCTACTCCATTTAGCCCTCCTCCTTTATACACACCCCAGCGTTCTTAGGCTGCTTTTGGACTCCTCCCAGTACCTGCCCTGCCCTGTGGCCAGATGTTGCCTTACCCCTGTAATAGTTGCACATCTGGGTGCTAACCTCCATCATTGTATCCTTATGCAACCAAGGAAATAAGGGTGTGATACAATGGAGTCAGATCATACGTGCTAAATGACACAATTCACCTGTATCCCTAGGCAAAATCAAGAAAGTGAGAGATAAACGCCAGTTCAGGAGCGCTTGAGGCCAGCTGTGCCGTGTAGTGGGAATTGGCCCCTTAGTAAAGGTGGCCTGGGACTCTGGTTTTCTCTTTCGTTTCCTGAGTGCTTCTTTAAGGGTGAGCATCTTACCTTTACAGACCACAGTCCAGTGTTTACAAATATTTTGGGGGGATGAGGGATAAACTACTCTTTTAATTCTAGGCAGCTACTTCATTGGACAATAAACAAAAGAAACTGGTCTGTTCCGTAGCTGAAGGAAAACCTGTGTTAGACTCATTGACATATAGGTCTGTTCCTGGTGAAAAAAAAATCACATTTCTTGGATTCCAGTTGGCTTAGGTTTATGGGGGATTTCAAGTAATTTTGATCATGTATATGTAATTTTTTCACCTTCCAATTTATTATTTATTTTTTACAGTAAAGAATTAAACCGTGTTTAAATTAAGAGAAGACAGTTTATTTAGAAAACAATTTATTTAAAAGTGGTGAAAAAGGGAGAAAGGAAGATGATAGATAGCTACTGGATGAGTAGGGAGCATTTGAAAGCGAAACACTCCTCACCTTCCAATTTAAAATCTAATACTCTGGGCTATTGTCTTTTCTTACTCTCTCCCGTTTCGCTGATAACAATTGTATTTATCTCAGAGTTTTTGAGATAATATTTTCATCTAAAGAAATGACTTCGGTTGTGGAATTTCCCACTATGGCTACCTGCAGAGATTGTGGAAACAGACTTCATGAGGTTGCCCTCAACTGTGTAAAGAATCATCCCTGTGATAATATGTAATTTCCTGTGTAAGTCCATAACTGTTACCTAGTTAAATGAAGCATTTTGGGCAAGTCACTTAGTTACTCTGTAGGCTTGGTGTTTTTATCTATAAGATGAGGAATTTGGATTCTCTCAATCCTGAGGATCTTTGAACCTCATCAAAGACATCATGTCAGTTCATATTAATTGTTTCATAACATGCTCACGCTTTTCACATTTTCTCTTGACTGCTGTATTTTGGGGGAAACCATCTTTTCCTTTGCTTTTGCCTGTAATGAATTAATTGAGTATTGGGGGAAATTAAAATTATGAAATAAAGAATACAGAAAATTAATGATCAAAACCATGTTCAGGTAAGTCTAGCATGGAGTCCTAAGAGGGAAACGTGGGAATTACACATGTAGTTAAAGAATGAATAAGCTTAACTCTGAGATAAAAAGACTCTAGCCACAATTTCAAAAGAATATGTTATCCTGGAGAAGCTAGAGGAACTTGTAGGAACTGACCATTTCATACGGGTTGGGCAGCTTCCCAAAGACACAAAATCAGGAGAAGTCAGTCTCTTATTTATGTGGGCCATTAAAAAGCATACTTGTCTGAAACAGTATATGAAACTCAAACCAGTTGACTGTACTACTTGTACCATCTTTGGTAAATGCTGAGCCGTGGAAGAGATTGGCCCACAGGTTTGGGGATTGTGTGAAGATTTTAGTGGTTTATGTAGTTTCTGTGATCTACATATGGAACTGTACGTATGGAAACCAAAGGAATAAAAAATTATTTTAATATTTGTGTTCATTTTTTATTTTGACTGACTGATTTGGGTCCTGGGGGTGGAACCCAGTTCCCTGCTAGGCAAGTGCTCCATCAGCTACACTCCAAGCTCCAAAGACACACTTTAAGTGGAACTCAGAGGTGAGAGTTGTAGTTCGTGTTTTTTGGGGGGTTGCTGGGAATCGAACTCAGGGCTTTGCGGTTGCATATTCATTTTTAATAATGCGTGTTCTTACTTGCTAAGAATTAACAGCTATTATTTACAGTGTTTTCTTGGGGATAGCCTCATACTCTCTACATATGTACACAAGTGCCAAGAAAATGTTTTCTTTGATCACTCTGTTCCCTGAAATAAAAGTAGTACATTTTGGTAGCAGATGGAACCTGAAGAAGTGCCAGTTAAACTTGATAGGACCCCATATCACGCCATAGGTTTTAATAGAGGAATTAAAAGTGCTACTGTTTCTATTACAGAAACTGTGTTTACTTTTATTGTTTTCATATAACCCAGAATGGAAAAGGGCAATGCTTTAAATTACGAACCAAAACTTTATAGCTGGGAGGGACTTTAAACCTTTCTTGTCCAACTTATTTGTATGACACAGGGAGGCTTAATGACATATATAATGTAATTGCACAATTAACTGTAACAACCTTGGGACTATTCTAGGTCATCTGCTGGGTCATCTGCTTTTCAGTAGTGGTGATTTGCTTTCACATAGCAGCTAGACTGTTTACCTGCTTAGACTTTACATACCTTAAATCATACCAGAGAATAGCAGTTTTAGTCTGTGAACAGGAGTTAATTAAATTAACTATAACTAAATTGTTTTTTCACCAGTATAATTTCAGGGAAACACAATGCCCAGATAATGCCCTAATTTTATATGGTGGCCTTTAAAGTCAAGAGAAACAATATGATAAATATGAGTAAATGTAATCTGCTTGATGTTTTGGTGAAACTAATTGCAACTACTGCAACAAGCCCTTTTACCTGATTAGTTTTCATAAACTCCACGATATATTAAAAAATGGTGTGGTGGGAGCATTTTTGTTTTGTTTTGTTTGGGTTTTTTGAGACAGGGTCTCGCTGTGTAGCCCAGGGTGGCCTTGAACTAATGACAGTCCTGCCTCAGACTCCTGAGTGCAGGCAAGCACCGCCAGGCTCAGGAGCATTTCTGAGCAAGACCTGTCTTCTGCAACACAGTGAGGGGTGGAGTAGAATACAGGATAGTAAATCTTGGCTCGACCATCTGGATTGCTTTGTTAACTCTTGAGCTATATCTGTGTTGACGAGTTTAGGAGTCAGACATCTTCAGCTCTGTTCCAGGTTTTAGAGTGAGTTTCATGGCTTTGCCCAGACTCTTCTCTTGTTTCGTTCATGCCAGCCTAGTTTCACTTCAGGTCAGACAAGTAAGAATTAAGATAAATATAAAGGGAATAAATCGTATACCTAATCAGTCTATTTTTGTTATAGTAGTTGGAAGGCAGAAGTTGGGATTAGAGACAGTTATGTGAAGGTATTTTTATTTCTGGATTCAGAGTTACTTTCTGACTTACTGACAGCATATCTCAGAATGAGAAGGAAATAGAACGTAGTGTTTAACGGCGGGAACTTCAGCGCTCACTATCTAGCCTGGCCACTAATTCGATGCGTGACCTCTAAGACTCAATTTCTTCATCTGTAGAATAGGGATAATAATAGTTCTCACCTCCATGTCTTTGTGAGGTTGCCCTGAGGGCTGTTATGAAAAGCATTGATCCCAGGCTTGACGCACAGTAAATACTCCGTAAATGTTAGTCATTGGTATCTGTTTAATTTTGGTTTTCTTTGGAGATCAGTTGGTTCTTGTTACAGTCTAATTTAAATAAGTCTTTTGAAATCCAAATACAGAATCACCAATCTTGCTATCTGAATGAGTTCCAAAGTGGACCAACCTTGAATTTTCCTCAGAAAATGCCATGCAGTTTTTTTAGAATGGAAAATTTTATGATAGAATTAAAAAGGGCAATACTAGAGGCAAGATAGATTCCCAGTGTTTTGGGATTTTTGCTTTTTGGTTTTTTTGTTTTGTTTTATTCTGTTTTTAGAGAAGGGTCTTGCTTTGTAGTCCAGGCTGGCCTTGAAGTGACCATATAGCCCAGACTGGCTGTGAATCCGGCAGTTCTCCTGCCTCAGCCTCCCGAGTGCTGGGATTATAAGTGTGTGCCACCATGCTCTCTCCCAGCTTCTTATAAAGTAGATATTATATCGTGTTATTTTTTTTTTATCCATGTGCAAGTAACTAAGCCTGAGAGTACATTTCCTGGGCCTAGGCTGTGATACGTTTGCTTACAATTTTTGTTTTAAATTTTCTCTGTGTCTCTAATGATGCTGTGTAGAAAATAAAAACAATAGGCCATTCCATGGATTTTATTTACCTGTGAGTGAATATTCTTATGACACCAGTAAAGTCACCGTCTTAGACAAATTATCCAACACACAAAGTTAAAGGAGGAAAGGCTTCCTTCAGCTCACAGTTTGTGGAGGTTTCAGTCCGCAGTTGGGGGGCTCCAAGGCAGGGTGGCCTGGCAGAGGGCATCGCAGTTCATAGCTTGTCAGGCGGAAGGTGGCGGGAAGCAAGTAGTGAAGCAGCAACCTGCCCCCTCCCTCCTGTACCCGCCAGGCTTCCCGCCTTTCAGGTGGTGCCACTCACACCCGGAGCGGGCCTTCCCATTATCCACACGCAGAGCGGTGCCACGCCAACCGGTGGACTCATTTAGTAATCATGAACCCATAATCCCAGCATCAAACAGCCTAGATCCAGCCACCTGTGAAAAACCCCACCTGTGACCACATGAGGCTTTGGGAGGACGTCTAGATACAAGCCATAGCAGTCACTGATTTAACTTCATAGTCTTTAGAAAAATTATTTTCTTTTGAAGTTGATACAGCAATGAGAAATTTATGTATCACTGATAATCTGCTCCTGCTTCCTAGAAAGCACCTTGGTATCCGAAATCATTGTCTGTGTATCTCTCACCCCCACCTCAGGACAGGGCTTCACTAAATATTTATTGAAGGAAAAGAGTATGAATTTTGAATAATAATTCTTTTGTAGTGAAATTAACATGGTGATCATTCAATATTATCTAGTGTGTCCAATCAGGTATTATAACATCATGTCAAATTTAAATTGTTTGTACCTTTAGGAAATCTCAAAGCTGGAAACAGTCTAAGTGTCCAAGCCTGGGGAACGGTTAACTAGATTCCACTGGGGAATGGTTAGCTCGCTCATATACATGGAATGTTACGGAGTCATTAATGGTGGCCCCTGAAGAACATTTTGTGGTATGGTGAATTATTTGATAATAAATGAAAGGAAAAAGCTTATAAGAAAGGTGGTGTAACAGTAATTAAAGTGATCATAACTTCAGTTAGCGTTATCAAACGCTTGCAGAGGGCAGGTGTGACTGTGACCCTTTGAATAGATGTCTTGAGTTTTACATGGCCATAAAGAGCTACCGTGCAGGTCAGCAGGAATTTCTGGTTGTTTTTCCTGCTTGGTGTGCTTCATACTTCCTATATTTTTGGACCACAGTTGCCTGAATCTTGGTATATTTTCAGATTTAACTGCATGAATTTTGCTTTCAGACTCACCTCCACAAGAACAGGAGTGGTCAAGGTAAATCCAAGCAAAGTTTAGGCATTGGGTTGAACTGCTGATGATCAGATTTGTCCATAGGACAATTTCACACTTCTTTGTTTGCAACTCATGGACATATTTTGGTTTTTCTTTGAGTGGAGCTAGCAGATGTGCGTGTGTGTGTGAGAGAGAGAGAGACAAAGTGAGAAAGTCCATCTCCCTTCCTTTGTCCCTCCTTCCCTTCCCCACCCTCCCTTCCTTCTTTCCTTCTGCCCCTCCTTCCTTCCTTTCGAAATAATCATCCAAATGGCTACAGAAAAATTTTATTTATAATTAAAAGAATAATAATAAAATGAACACCTGGGTACCAGCCAGCCAGCCGGGTTTAAGAATGTTACCACTACTTTAGAAACACTCACTTTTGCCCCTTTTACAACCAGTCTCCCTCCTTCTTCCCATTGCCATCCAAGAGCAATTTTGAATTTAGTATTAATCATTCTTTTGGCCAGGTGTGATGGTATCTGCCTGTAATCCGAGCACTTGGGAGGCAGAAGCAGGAGGATTGCAGCAAGTTTGAGGCCAGCCCAGGGTACACAGAGAGCTCAAGGCTAGGCTGAGCTACATAATGAGACCTTGTCTAAAAAAAAAAAAAAAATCATCTTCTTGTTTTCTTTAAACCATTACTGTAGTTTTATAGTTTATAGTTTTGATCCATGCTATAGTCATATATTAATAGAGTCATTTGAATACATATTGAATTTTTAATGATATTGAGGAAGTGGATACTTATTTTAATTTTTAAAAAATATAATACTAGTATTCTGGCACTTAATCTTTGAAAAATCTATACTGAAGTATTTATGGGTAAAATTATGACATCTGGGATTTTCTTCATAATAATCTTAGTGAGAGAAGAAGTAGGTAGAGATACAGGTGAAATGAGATTAACCATGAACTGATAATCATCGGATGCACATATTCTTATGAGTTTCATTTTTTGCTCGATATTATAATGCTAAGATTAATCTACATTAGTGTGCATAGCTGTCATTTCACTAGTACGCTATATACTTTTACTGGTATATCATATTCTAGTGTATGAAAATACTACAAGTTGTTTCTTTTTTTTTAACTTTATTATTAGTACATATTTGTCACACATAGTGATCACATTCATCATAGAGTATTTGTATTTGTACGTAATATGTCTTAGTTCTTCTTTTTCTGCCCATTCTCCTTCCCTCCCTTGGGTTATAGATAGATAGTTTTTCTATCATGAGTAATAATAGCACATAATATGTTGTTGGTGTTTCCTGGTGTACATGTACAAGAGTTTCTTTCAGTATATTTCTTGAGTGAGAGGAATGTGCATGTTTAGCTCTACTGCGTAATGTCAGACTTTCCTCAAACTGGTTGGTGTTTATGGCTGTTTTAATTACTTTTCTCGTTGCTGAGACAAAATACCTGACACCCAAAGTTGAAGAAGGAAAGGTTTATTGAACTCACAATTTATAGAGGTTTCAGTCCATAATCGGCTGGCTCCAAGGCAGGGTGGCAGGGCAGACAGGCAGAAGGCAGCAAGGTAAGCAAGGGACCTACAAGCCTCTTTCTGTCCCTTTGTTTTATCCAGGCGACCTGCCCTTAGTGTGGGTGGCACCATTAATCTTAGCGCCCTTAATTCTCCATCATATCCTTGAGCCCAGAAGAACTGTGCCAAGCCAATCAGTGGACTAATTTAGCAATGACATACTCTAGATCCAGCCCTACCTATGACAGCATAAGGCTTTCGGGGGACACCTAGACACAAACCATGACAATGGTCATATCAACAGAGAATGAGAATTCCTCCTTCTGAAAAACACTTAGAATTAATCAATATATTCATTAAGGTAGAGACTGAACTGAAATAAAGAGAAACAGAAAGAAAGAAAGAAAGAAAGAAAGAAAGGAAAGAAAGAAAGAAAGACAGAAAGACAGAAAGACAGACAAACAGAGACTTAAACACATACAAGTTTCTTTCTTGCTCATTCAACACTCTGGAGATAGACCATCTAGTCTGCCAGGATAGCTTTGCCCCATTAAATTATTCAGATTTCTTCCATCTTGAAGTTCTGCCATCTCGTAGAAGATTGAACTTGTCCACCTGTTTGAAATCGAGTCTGAAGTATGTCTGTGTTCTAGCTTGTGGCAAACAAAATAAGTCTTGAGAGCACATGTTTTGTGTTTAAAAACCCAGGCCGTTACAGCACACACAGTTTCCACTGATACATCTGGTGAGATGCTAGTCACATACTACATCTTGCTGCAAGGAAGGGCATGTAGTCTATCTCAATATCCCGTCTGCCTGTAGTCTTGACCTTGGTAGAGAACAGATTGAGGTGCACAAAAACAAATACAAAAACACCACATTTTCTGGAGAGGTAATCATTGAGTAAAAGGACACTTTGTTTTATTATATATATATA
>PVJO010020588.1:0-31682 GCA_004026905.1 Hystrix cristata
CCTGAGATTCCACCTCACTCCAGAAAGAATGGCTATTATCAACAAATCAGCCAATAACAAATGCTGGAGGGGCTGTGGAGAAAAAGGAACCCTTCTCCACTGTTGGTGGGAATGTAGACTGGTACAACCACTATGGAAATCAGTGTGGAGATTCCTCCATCCAGTATTTCAACACTATTGTATATTTGTTTCTTCAAATTTGGTAGCATTAATGTTACTGATACTGTTTTTGCTATCTGGTGCCATCAGTGTTTCTGATGAATGAGGTTTTCTCATCTACCTTATCTTGCTTGTTACATTGCAGAAATTTCTTCTGGAATATTTTCCATCTTCCCTTGTTCACCTGTTAGCAGTTTCTTAAAATGAGGTAGATTTTCTGAGTTTTGTTTTTTTGTTGTTTGCCAGTCAGCTAATTTTGCATTTAAAATATATATTTTATTATATTATTTTATGATATAGTTTAGATAGATTTATAATACCAGTTTGAAAGTTATTTTCTCAGTATTTTTAAATATTTCTAACTTTGGCTTCTGGCTTCCATTTTTGCTGTTGAGATGTTTACTGACATAACTTATTGTTTTCATATCTTTCCTTTCTTGTGGATTTTTTTCCTGACCTACTCTTTTCTGGATGAACAGTAATTTGAAAGGATTTCATTGAGCAGGAGGATTATGCCAACCCCTCCACCTTCTGCAATGCCAAGGCCATCTCTTTCATTCTTCCCCCGAACACTGAAGCCCTCAGGATAACTCCAGTTAACATTTTGGCTTTATTTTTGGCCCCTGTGTATTTCTTTAACTTATCATCTGAGCTATTCAATTAAAAGGATGTTTGTTATAGTTGTTTTTTATATTACTGAATGCAAAAGGCAAAACATATACAAAAATGTGGAAAGTGAATTTCCAAGAGGACAGATCATTCATTCAATGTTCCCAAGCAGCCCATTATGTACTCTTCAATTTACTAACCTCCCATCCACAAAAACACCCTATAGGACACTAGGATTATGAGAAACTCCTGGAAAATGTTAGTGTAGCTAATGCTGTAGAATTTTATAAGAGAAGGGTGTAAAGCAATGTTCTTTACATGACATTTTCAGATGAGGTAACCAGGGAAGGCCCTTTAGGTGGGTGCTATGGTGTCAATATGGCTTATCCCCTCTGAAACTTATGCTAGAGTTTAATCCACATTTTGAGGTTTTAAGAGAGTGGCAACAATCAGGATGGTGTGTAGAGGTGGAGACTTTAAGGAGATGACTAGGATTAGATACAGTTATGGGGGTGGAAAGCCATGATTGAATCCTGGTCGCTTTATAAGAGAAAGATCAGAGATAGAAACACAGGTGGACTCCATGTCTCTTGCTATGTGACACTCTGTGCTGCCTTGGGACTCTGTCATCAAGAAAGCCATCACCAGATGGGGGCCTTTAATCTTAGATCACATCTGTGAGCTAAAATAAACTTCTTTACTTTATAAAGCATGAAGTTCCTGGTATATTTTATAGTGACAGAAAATGGACTAATACAATAGAATTTAAGGACAAGGAAAAATATAAATAGATGGAAGAATAAGTTTTTTCAGTTTAAAATAGTAGCATTGTTCAAGTACAAAAAAAATAATTTTGTCAAGGAAGGAGCAGCAGAATAACCTTTCAACCAGAGAAGGTTTCTGCAGATGAATAGTAGAAGCAAAAGATACTTGAACTTGAATAGATGTTTCCAGGTAAGGAAGAGTGAGGAAGGCACTAGCCAGAATATCCCAGACCTAGCAGGATGAGGTTAGCAGATAGAAGTATGAAAGTGCATAATACATTTATAGAAGTAGAATTTGTTGAGTCCAAGACATACAGAGTGGGGGGGTGGGGGCACGGGGAGCAAATACACCCATAGAAAAGTTAGTAATAGACTTAAATATGGAGAGCCAAATATATCTTGCTAAGAAGTTTGGAGTTTGATTTTGGAATTTAGGCAATAAGTGTATATAGTAAACCACACTTCTGCCAAAAAATAAAAGCAATTTTTCCTTAGAATAATTTATATGTCACTAAGTAGTCCTAGGAGACAATAGAAATGCCACCTGCTTGGGGTGTGCAGTATTTCACGGGCAAAAACACATGGCATGGCCATGAATATGGGAGCTACCAAAATATCTGAAGCCGGAGAGTTTAACATCATATATGTATTTGGGCATCATCACTCTAGTAGGTGGACTGAGAACTGCAAGGCTGGAAGTTCAAAGAAAGTTAGAAAACCATTGTAATAATCCTAGTAAGAGATGCTAAATGCATGAACTAAATCAGGAATACTGAAGATAAGAGGGCAAAATTAAAATGTCCAGAGACAGAATTGGTAAGGTATTACCATTGAGCTATGGAGAATGAAACAAAGGTATACTCAGATTTCTGGCTTGGTCATTTGGGCAGATGGGATAACATTCATTAATTTGACATATTCATTATTTGAGAGAGACAGGAGGCAACTCAGCAGAGACTGGGAAAGCAGAGGGAAAGAGGAAAAGAGAGGAACAGTGAATGTCTGGGGACAGGTGTGTTGAGGAATGAGACAGGTAGATAATCAAGAGCACTTTAAGAAGGAATATAGAGCAGGCTTTAGCTCAAATTTAAAGCTGTACGTTTTATTAAGTGAAATAAATCAGGCAAACAAGTTTACAGTATAGCATGGTTTCTCTTATATGAGAAGCCTAAAATATAAGTAATGAGCAAATTAAAAATAATAGGAAGTAGGGAGATGTTTTTCAAATGGGAAGGGGAACAAGAGATGGAAGGAAGGGAGAGGAAGGAGAGAGAAAGGAAATGAAAAAATAGAGTTTTTGCAAATGGGAAGGGGATCAAGATATAGAAGGAGTAGGGAGGGAGGAGTGGGATGGGGACAAAATCAGAATTTAAGATTTTTATGAACATGTACCAACTCCTCATGAAGAATGCAATTGCTGTCTATTGCAAACATATGCTAATAAAAATTTTAAATAAATAAAATATCGGTTAAAAAAGACCTAATCAATATTGAATTTTTCAGTTGTCAGTTATCCTGGTGAAGAATGAGAGAAGCCATGGCCACAATGATCAAACATTCCAGTTTAATTGACTATGCTTAAATTATAATTCACACACTTAAAATGCTGTGCAGAAAAAAAGGATTTGAAAAGCAGATGGAATGAAGATTTAAATAATCTAGAAAACCCAGAGATCTCTATATCTACTATATTCAATATGAATTAATTATCCTCTGCCAGTCACATCTTTTTTAGATCCTGCATTCTCTATTTTAGTGAATGACTCTGTAGTCCCTCAGAAGTAAGTTCTTCCTTGACCCCAACGAATCTCTTCACACTCAATCCTATATATTCTATTTTGTTAATAGCACACCTGCACTGATTCCTCTGTACCTTTGTATGGGTAGCTCCCTCTGCAGTGAACTACCCTGCCCTCTTTTTCACATCATATTCCCTCATCTTCTGAGAATTGTTGCTGTATCGCTTCCTCCTGAAAGCCTTCCCTCACGGTCCCTTCCCCTCCGATCTTCAAAGTAGAGTATGCTGGCCACACCTCTTTCAAAACACTTAAAACTTTACTGTAATTGTCTATTCCTTCCTCTCCCTCTTGGTCCCTAAAACAAATTTCTTTGACAGCAAGATTATGTCTTTTATTTAAAGCACCCAGGATCTAACACAGAATTGTTTTTTGAATTAAAGAATAATTACAAAAGGACCAAAATGCAAAATGAAAGGGTAACATCCAAGAGTAAGAATCTGCTGTTTAAAATGTCTGGCGGTGATTCACAATGGAGTACATCAGTGATCTAGAACAACTGATGTTCAGTGAGAATTATCATGGATTAAATGAATGCCTCTATTATAATACTGCATGGAACTTTAGTCCAAATTTTATTTCAGAATGCTAGATCTACATCTGCAGTTGGATGGTGATCATAAGCTGCCAAATTAAAAGAAAAACATCACCTTTAACTGCAACAGCCCAAGTTCCTGTGTAAGACACTGGGACATGAGAAAATACTCCTTTATCTCAAGAGCTCTGGGGAAGCTTCCCTGACACAGCATGCTAGTTTCATAGTAATGACTTTGTATCTCAAAAGCAGTTTTAGGCTATTTATGTTTGAAGAAACAAAATTCTGTCTCAAAATCTTACTCCAATAGATCCATTATTTTGTTATGAAGAACACTCAAAAAGAAAATAGCAGCTGTGGGTATTCATGTGAGAATAGCATCTGTCCTCTAGTAAAGAAAGTTCAAGTCCTCCCATGTTTAGCATGTGACCCCAGTCCCACAAGCCCTCTTCTTACTGATGTTGAAGCTGATTTATTCCATGTGAATTTCTACACAACTTGTTCCCTAAGTAATTGGTACAAATTCTTCTTTATGTTAACATACTGTCCTGTGATCCAGTGTACCTCTAGACATTTGATATTATCAGCAAAAGCATTGCATTGTTCTAAAATAACTACACAAGTTCCTTGAGCAAAGTTCTTAACCTCTCTTAACAATTCCTCACCTGTGAAATGAAGATATAATCCTGAATTGCAGGATTGCTGTAAAAAGTACAGCTAATTATTTATGTACATTAAGGAACTATCACTGGACTTAGCACCACAGTCTGCTAATCACAAGAAGTCTCTGCTTTCTACTTTCTATAATTTTCTTTCTCTAATTTAATATTCTTGGTGAAGATATTTATAATTTAATTTTGTTCGATTTTATAAAAATATCAATAATACATAGAAAAATGTATCATTTACTTGTTTATTACATATATTGGAGTGAATGGAGGCATCTTCCTCAAATATATGTTTTTCTGTGTACTTTTTGTGGATGGTCCACTTTTCTTCTCCATGTAGAGATTTCTACTGGATTTAATAAAGTTAAGAATTTGGATGATTAATTTCACAACTAAGAAAAGGAAATATCTGTTCTTTTCAAGATAAAAATAGACTGTAAAGAAATTATTCTCACAGGCTATATTTAGTTGAACTCAGAACTAGCAAAGATAAATGGAGACATTTTATTACATATTCTCTACTTTTCAGATACTTTTCAATTATTTCTTTTTAGAAACCACTCTTGAAATCTCTTTACTCTCAAAATAAATAAGGTATAAAGTATGATTCTGTATCTTCACTTTTAAAACTTGAATTGTCAAAACATTCCAGTTTGATTTACTTTGCTTATTGTACTTCACACACTAAGTAGAAAATAATTTTTAATTAAAAATTCATTGTCAAAATAGATTCTGTGCAAGCTGAGTGTGGTGGTGCATGCCTTGTAATCCCGGCACTCTGGGAGGCTGAGACAGGAGGAATGCAAGTTCAAGCCCAGCTCAGGCAACACAGTGACTTAGCAATACCCTGTTCTCAAAGTGAAAACTGAAAAAGGACTGGGCATGGTCATTCTGTGCAAAAGGCCTTGGGTTCAAGTACTAAAAAATATAAAATAAAATAAAAAGTGTAAACAATATGGTTTATGCTGAGCTGCTTTCCTTCTGGGCGCCTGGAACTTTGGCAGGTGCTAGGCATAGGTTCCTATGTGACCAGGTGCAATAGAAACCTTGGGCGCAAAGTCTCTAGTGAGCTTTCCTACTAGATAAGATTTTGTATGTGCACTAACAATTCCTTGCTGGAGGACTCCACTGGGACCTTTGGCGCCTTACACCTGGTTTCCTCCAAAGTTTTGCCCCATTTGCCTTTTCCATTTATTGATTTTGTTTTGCTGTAAGAAATCATATATGTGAGTACAATTATATATCACAGTTTTTTCTATGAGTTTTCCTATAAAATCAAGAATTTTGACATGGTCTTTAAGACTTTTGACACTGATGCAATAGTCTTTTTTTTTTTCTTTTTTTTGTGGTGCCGGGGATCGAACTCAGGGCCTTGTGCTTGCAAGGCAAGCACTCTAATCACTGAGCTAAATCCCCAGCCTGCAATAGTCTTTAATCAAAATATCTTCTCATATTTAGATGTAATGGTGCACACCTGTCATCCTAGCACTGTGGGATACTAAGGCAGGAGGATCATAGCAATTTAGTGAGACCCTGTCAGTAGATAGATAGATAGATAGATAGATAAAGGGCTGTGGATATAGCTTATCCTGGACTGAAAAAAAAAAAGTTACTTCTAATATTTTGTTTACTTTTAAAATTTTTTTCGTGGGTACACCACTTAGGAGTAGAAAGAAGGAGACTGAGTAGTTAAAATTGACAAATAATTATATCAATTTTGCCATAGTAACAATCTATTCAGCAGGTGATGAAAAAAGCTTACAATCAGCTAATTATGAACCATGAAACAATTTGAATTTTCTGCTAAATGATAGCTCATTTTATAAATATGACTTTTAAATTATTTGCAATAGATTGTAACTTCTTAGGATATTTGAAAATCCTCACCAGGTGACTGACATTTTTATCAGCTTTCCTTAGAAACCAGCTTCCTTTTACAGAATGATAATCAAGACTATTCATTTTAATTTCAAAATGTAATATATTAAAGATATCTTGTTTTTAGTCTTGAAAAACAAATATACTAAGAAGGCATTTGTTCCATAGTGTTTCTTAAAATTAAAGTTAATTGTGTGAGAATTCTGAACTCTTTAAATTGCTCTCAGTTACTTTTCAGTATTATTTCCAATGGTAGAGAACTTACATTTTTTTGCAGTGTGGGCATTTTGCCAAAGTGTTGAACCTCAATTCCATCCACTGTAAAATAAAGAGAGGGATTGAAAAGAAAAACAACTGAAAACATCCAATCTGATAAAATGTTTCTTTTAGTTTAAATGTCATCTGGATCACAGTAGAAACAATCAATCCTTTTCTCACAGTTACATCACTTCTCCCTCCAATACTTCTCTCCTGCACTTAAAATAGTTTAGGATACTCCACTGAAACCGTTCCCATGACTTCTCCAAGGCTCTGACGCAGCTAGATTTGTTTTACAGTGAATATAATACCCTACTTAAGGTCATCTCTGAACATTTCAGTTCATTTCCAGGGTATTTCACTTACCTTCAAAGTTGTTTTGCTTTTAAGTCTTGAGGACAAATCTTTTAAATGGTGGAATATTTAGATGCACTACTATATATTGTTTAAATTAGTAACTTAATATTATACTACCAGAATATATTTTGATGGGTATTATAGACCGTAGATAACACTTACTTTGAAGTGTGGTAAAGTGGACAAAAATTTTGAACATGCAACATAAACTCTCGGATATGAACAATGATGCCTACTAAAAGTGCTAATGCTACAGGTGTTAAAGATTACTCCTATAAAAAAATTCTGTTTACTTTTTTTGTATCCTAGCAATTCCCAGTCACTATGGAACTCTTTACTCACAGACCACCTATAAGTATCATATTAAATGAATGTGCCACTGAATACTTTGAAAAATACAAATCTAGCTTTCCTAAATTATATCTGTGGTTGCAGCCAGGCTGTGAAATGAATAGTGTGAATAATGTGAATTCCTAGCAAACTTAACTTTAGCCTTATAATACTGATATATTAAAACATTATTTATAAACAGAAGATGCTATTGAAAACAGAGTTTATTATTATATTGTTCTTTTATCTTCTTGGTAGAATTTTTTTACAGGTCTCAGAATTCAGAAGTAGATTTTTCTGTGTGACCTTTTGTTAAAAATATCATTAATAATCTCATAATAGATCACTTCGCTCCTTTCACTGACTCTGAAAAACTCAGAACTAAGATTCAGCTTAGTTTATCAATGAGCAGGACCAAATAGTATGCATACTTGTATTTATGCATAACTTTGTGTTTTATTTTCTATCTTATTTTTTATTCTCTTAATTTCTTTCATATTTTACTTTCAAGCCTATTGAACTGAATGTTGTAATTTGTCTCAACTGCTATGGGGCTTTATAAATCCAAGAGTTACTACAAAGCTGAAACAAAGCAGGGAATAAATAAATGAACTACCTTAATAAAGTTTGAAGAACAAAGAATATACTATAAAAGATGTAAGACTGATCATGATCAGCCTAAGACTGAGGTTGCAAATCGGATTTGAAAGCTTTGTGATGAATGTTTTCTTTATGACATGGAAGCTTCTCTGTCTTTCTCTCTGTTCCTCTCCCTTGTTCCAGTGTTGGGGATTGAACCCAGTGCCCAGAGCAACATAGTCTTTTACCACTGAGCTACGCCCCCAGCCCCACTGAGCTTCTCTCATTAGTCTGAAACTCTCAAAAGCATTTACTATCCTTTACGTACTCTGTTCCCCTGATCAAAAACTGTTTTCCAGAAATAGTGAAAGCATCTTTAAATATTATATTTTTAATCCAAGTATATTTTCCTTCTAAAGAATTAAAGTTTTTAATCATAATTATTGTGCTACTAGGATACATTAATATGATTCCCTTACCTGCACTAAATACTAAGTAAGAAAGAAGTTCTTAGATTTAGAAGTTAGTCTACAGCTTGCATATTGCTTTGTAATTTTCTTCTGGGGTAAACCATCTAAATGCATAAATGATTTTTAAAAATAATAAAAATTATGCACATGCATAACTATTTAAACACTCCACTTGGATCATTTTCTAAAATTCACTGTCAGATGATTCTAAAAAAATCAAATATAAAACTCTGTAACTTACTGATTTTCCTTTTTCTTTATTAGCAGTATTGCCAGTTCTCTCTCACATGCTTTATGCTATTCCTGGCCATCATCATCGTCTTTCTGAATAATGAAAGTCAACCCCCTCACACCCCTTAAGCTTTCTCCTGTACACTCTCTCATATACACAACACCTACATGTACTCAATTAAATGTAAAGCTCCTGCATCACTTCCCATTATTCTAGGAGGAGGTCACTTTCTCTGGGCTCAGTGGCCCTGAGTGTGCACTGAGAACACTCTCTCCTGCCTTATACTATAGTCTAAACACACATCGTATAATTTTGCTTTTAATTGTCTTTCCCCTACTGTTAGATTAGAAAATTTCATGAAAACAAACTGCTCCCTACTCATCACTGATTCCTCGGGATCTAGCCCAGTACATGATACAAATAGTGCTAATAAATGTAATCACCTCGTTTGTAATGTGGCTA
The DNA here is from genome assembly GCA_004026905.1 of Hystrix cristata. Classification (NCBI taxonomy): domain Eukaryota; kingdom Metazoa; phylum Chordata; class Mammalia; order Rodentia; family Hystricidae; genus Hystrix; species Hystrix cristata. Next base: position 9,098 of record PVJO010020588.1, read on the forward strand.
CAAGGATGATTCACAGTTATTTACTCCCATGATTTGGACTATAAATCTAACAAGGCACAGTGGAGGGTAGTTGTGGAAGGGAAGTCCCTGAATAAATTGAAAAGAAATATTTTGAAGACTATTAAATGGTACTACCTTCAAAATAGAATTTGTTCATGTATAAGAAAGAAAAAGATAACAAATGTTTAATATATATTTTAGTTCAGCCAATTTACTTCTTATCTGTTGGTTTCTGCAGAATGTATCAATCTATATTAAATCAATATAAAGTGATTTTTGAAAAAAAAGGGTTACCTGCTCCACCAAGTATATTCTCTAATTTGTAGTCACTGATTTAATTAATAAAATATAAATACAAAGAAATAGGTCTATATTGTCCTACTATAGCAGAAAAATCCTAGCAATTCTGATTAAATATTGTAAATTTAATAAATTCATTTATTTCTATCTCCTTCTCCACAACTGACTTCAATGATAGTAAGTGAATTTAAAAATGCATGCTACCATAAGGACAAAGAAAACTAGATAAGAAATAGTTTCAACTATCTGAACTGCGAAAAGTAGTCAAAGATCTGGCAATTGACTTAGTGAAAAGACTGTAGAAACCTGTCTACAGAAAGATATGCTGATGAAAGCAGGTTGCTTCACTGAGAGGACTCACACATATTTCAAGTATTGGGACACCAGGTTCTTTCAAAGAGAGGGTTTAGCAGTGGGGATAAAAGCAAGGAATATCACATTATTCTATGACCAAGATATGGAAACAACCCAAATGTCCCAAGGACAGATGAATAGATCAAGAAATTATGGTACACAGCTGGGATGCAATGGCACATGTAATCCCAACTATTTGGAAATCTGAAGCAGGGGAGTCCCAAATTTGAGGACAAGCTGGGCAGCTTAGAGAGAACTTGTCTCAAAAAATAAAAGACTGGTGATGTAGCATAGTGTAAGGCTCTGGGTTCAATCCCTAATACCACCAAGAAAGAAGATGGATGATGAGGAGGAAGAGGAGGAAGAGAGGAGGAGGAGGAAAAGAGGAAGAAAAAAGAAATTGTAGTATATACATAGATTGAAATTATTTATTGAAATTAATATTTTTTAAAAGGAGGAAATCCTGCCATTTGTGACAACATAAATTAACCTGCAGGACATTATCCTAAATGAAATAAACCAGATGTAGAAAGATAAACACCACATGGTCACACCTATCTACAGAATTGAAAATAATGGAATTCATAGAAGCAGAGAGTAGACTCATTGTTTGCCAGAGGCAGGAGGAAGGAGAGAGAAAACAGGATGCTGATCAAAAAAATACAAAGTTTCAGCTAGGGAGAATGAATAAATTCAGGAGGTCTAAAACACTGTGGGGGAACTATGGTTAACAATATTGGATCGTAACTTTAAATTTACTAAGGAGGTAGATCTTCAGTGTTCTTGCCACAGATCCACAAAAATGGTAATTAGGTTGATATGGTGGGTCATTTCACAATGTGTAATATATAAAATCATCAAATTGTCCGTCTTAAATATATACAATTTCTACTTGTCAATTATGTCTCAATAAGGCTGCAAGAGAAATAACAGCAGTATTGGTTGTAAACTCTCCTTCCATAACACAAAGCCAGTGAGACCCTTCCAATACATGCAAAGGAAGGGTGAACTAGAAAGAGAAGTTGAAGCAAAGTTGAACTAAAAAGCAGTGTACTTAGGAACACAAGTTAAAGCAAAAGGCAAGAATCAAGTACCATCTGAAAGCCAAAGAACTAAAGTCTGCAGTTTGAACTCAGGTAAGAGCTTCACCCTATTACCTCTCCTGGCTCCTAGAATGCTATTTCCCAGGCATGTTTTTCACAGAGATTAGAGGGTCTTTCCCTAGAGAAACTTGCCACCAAAAAAAAAAAAAAAGATTCTGATATGAACGGATGACAACTCTGAAAAAAAAAAAAGAAGAGATGAAGAAAGAGAAGGCAGGAAAGAAGTAAAGAAGTAGTCTAACCCTCTGTCTGCATGTACAGAGATTCCAATCAGTTATCTGCTCTCAAATATGAGGTTTTGAGTAAAACTGCTATCACAAAAGCAAAACACATAGAAATAATTGGGAGAAAACAGAGACCAGGCATAGAGAAGAATAATACTACAGAAAAAATATTATCATCTTCATGTCATGAATGATGACATGAAGATGATAATGGTTTAAAGAGGAAGAATTGGAGAACAAAGTCTCTTGAAAATTAAAAAGTTAGATTATCTAAAATTAAAACTCAATTAAATTTAGAACATGTAGTTGACAAATTTCCTAGTAAATGAAACAAAAAGCCAAAATTGAAAAGAAAATGTTTTTTAAAAAGTCAATTGTCAATTCAAGTGGTCTAATCTAAGGAGGTCCAGAAAGAGGGAACTAGTGAAAAGGAGCAAACAATAAAAGGGCCCACAGAGCACCCAAACAGTGAGTTCAAAAGACCCTCACTGAGGCACATTCTCAGGACCCTTTGGAACAATGACGGAAATGAAAGAGGAGAAAGGAAAATAAGAACAAGTAAAGAGAAAGCAATACATGATCTAGGGAAGATCAGAATTCAGAAGAGAAGCTGATCTTCTCATCAACAAAGAAGCAAAGCCTTCACCATTCCAAGAGGAAACAACTGGCAACCTGCAAGCCCACATATGGGAAAGCAATGTGATAGCAAATCCAGCAACATCTAAGACATGAAAATATTCAAATTCATTTCCCTGCCTCTTTTCTCAGAAAACAGAGAGACTGTGCTGGACAGAAATGAACAAATTAACCAAGAACCTGTGAGGATGGCATGGAATCAAAAACAGGAAAGAGTGTAAAGGAATCCTTAGGATGATAGTGAAGGAAAATCTCAGGATGACAGCTGTGTAGCAGGAAGCTTGTATAATAGAGTGCCTAAGGTACTTGAGCACACTGGCGAGAATTCTATAGTTCTATTAAAAAGTATAGGGAGAACTAATGACTTGAACATGGAAAATTAAATCCAAAGAGGAGCATCAATTAGTTATATATCCACAAAAATGTTAAAATCCAGATGAGAAAAAATGTACACCATTACTTGACTCATCTGTGAACGCAATGTACTTAATCATATGAGTAATGATAATACATAAACATTAAGTAATATTCTCTACTGGGAATATGGAAGCAGGGAAAGGAATGTGAGTAGGAAGATAGAATGAGTGCTAAATCCTCAACTTGCATTTTAAAATTGGTGGATAATGGCTAAATTGCTTAATCAAAAGCAAAAACAATGAGTGAACAATTTGAACACATGAAAGTAAACAGCAGAGCAGGTGGATGATTTGAAAGTGTTTGGGTGATGATGACTGGGAGTCAGCTAGATGAGAAGACCACAATCTAATTTGACGTTTAGAATTATGCATATGAATTACATTAATAAAAGTAAAGAAAAAGGAAAAAAATCACCTACACTTTCTAAAGCTCACTCAGTTCCCAACGATAGCAGGTTTCATTGAGTAAAGTCCCATGCCAACACTCCAGAAGGTCCTTTAATACTGAGTTTCTAAAGAAAAATCTTTTGTCTCCTATAAAGGCTGAGCAACAAAAGGAAATCTGTTCTTACCCTTTGAAATTAATTTTACTTAAAATCAAACTTTGAGTAGAAATTAGAAGAAGTGGAACAACTTTAATAACTTGCTCATATCAAATTACTTATATCTTCTTATTTTTACTGAATGATTTATTTAACTATGGATACCAGAGTTAATTTCCTTTACACCAAGAATAATTTTTAAAAGTCAGAACATTTTTGATAAATTATAAGAGTTGTTCTTGAATCTGGAAGCCTTGAAACAGGGCCACTGTATAAGATTGTGCACTTTGTGTTCTGCTGAGTGGGTGAAAAGAGGGCTAAGATTCATTTGCTCACCAAGTCGAGGTACCCATAGAGCTAAACCTGGAGAGGGCATTGTTTTTCATTGGCTTATACAAAGAGGCTCTTATTTGAAAATGGGCCAATCAGAAGATGTGTCTTTTGTCACAAAAGATTCTGTGTATCCCAGCTGTACCTCTGATGAACTTAACCTTTTGATCAATTGCACTTGGACAAACCTATGACATTAGCAAACCTCTAGAAACACATGCAATATTTACAGATCGATATTCTATGACAAAGGCCCAGTTACTTACCAGGAATGTGTTTCCACAGTGCCCACACACGACCCTTGTACCTTCTGGTTGGACTGGCAATGCAGGTTGAGCTGGTTGTTCTTCAGAAATAAGCATCACTGGACCAAGGTTAATTATCCGTCTACTGTGGAAAGAAAAGGGAAACAATTTCACTGTCCTATAAATGCACCACGATCAAAACCTGCAATGTATGAAAAAAAGGAATATATCAATTAAAATATGTTATACTTGTTTTATAAATTAAGTGTCAAGCTGTGGATTCAAAAATGGCAACACAAAAAGTGGCAACAGCAAGTCTTTCAAAAGCAAAAAAATAATTCTTTGTATATTGGAATAGAGACCATATATCACTACATGGGCCCTGGTCGGTGACCTTGGGAACCATTAACTGCCATTTCCAAGTTTTTTTAAGTTCAAATCAGAAACTATTCTGATTCCCTACCTAAAAAGGCAAGTCGAGTTTGGCAGAAAACTAAGTAAACAAATCTCTGTATTAACGAAAAGTGAGTATGTCATGAAAGTACCAAAGTGCCGAGTTACAACCCAATTCCTGTGAGCAGCCTGGTGTTCCTCCATGCCTGTTTCATCAGAGATGGAAAGAAAGTAAAATGGGAGCTACCTTTCCTTTATGTCTGCAACCTATCATCAGACAGGACTGTTATGATTCAGTTAATCATCAAAAAGCCAGAGAAATCCACACAAGAAAACTACAGTTAGGGTGTTTATAGATTTGTACCTAAGCACATCCATAATGGCATTGGGCACAGCCAAATAATTCCAGAATTTATAACTTATACTCTGTTCAGCAGAGACTAGTATAGCATATAAGAAACACAACGACAACTAAAACATTTCTGGGTTACGATTAACTACATCAAACATTAACTGGTTCTTAAAAAATAAGTTCAGTGAGTCACTGATTTATTATAGTCCAAGTCTTGCATAACAAAGAAAACATCTCCTGCTCTCTCAAGAATATTATTATATCCTACAAATTGTATTTGTGACCTTCACATTCTAAGTATATCATTCTTTAATAACAACAAAAATAACCCTCATCTAGATGCTGTGATCACTGAAGACCACAGAACAAAGCATAACATATAATGAGCCTTTAATAAATATTTATTGAATGAACAAATGAATGAATCTTTATCTCTTACCAGTTGGGTCTCGGACATCCTATTCGCCGAGATGTGTCCTTACAAATGAGGAGACAATTACAAGGGCATCTAACATATTTCTTCCCTGTTGGGGGGTTTTTGATTGGCTAGATAAGGGGAGAAAATGTAAACACAGCAAATTAACTGAAGTACAGATTGTCAAAGCCTGTTTGTGTTTAAGAAGGAAATGATTCCTTTCAAACTAAAGTTTCCCATAGTGCTACCAAAGTACAATATAAGAAAAAGTGCACGTCAAGTGGTTTCAAATAGCACAAATGTTGTTAAGCATTTTGAAGTTTGGGGGAACTACAAAAATTTAATTATTATGAGCATATTTCAAAATTACTTTGTATTGGTGTTTTAATATGAGAGGAATATTTATCACACACCAGGACTTGTTTTCCCTTTAAAGTTCACAAAATAAGGTCACTTAACTGGCCAGGTGCAGCCGCTCAGAGAATTATTGTACCCATCCAGGAAGAGCAAGCTCAATATGAATTGTAGAGGAGTGGTCCATTTCAGTATCTCGGTCTTTCATCCATTTTGATATGAATGAGTGCAGGGTAAGAGATATGAGTCTTGATTCGTTCTTCTGCACATGGATAATCAGTTTTCCCAGCACCATTTGTTAAAGAGGCTTTCTTTTCTCCTGCATGTGTTTTTGGCATTTGTCAAAAATCAGAGACTGAAAGTGCCTGGGGTTGTTTCTGCATCCTCAATTCTATCATTGATTCACAAGTTTATTTTTGTGCCAGCACCATCATATTTTTTATTATGTAGCTTTGTAGTATAACTTGAAATCCAGGATTGTAATGGCTCCTGCTTTATTCCTTCTCAAGATCATTTTGGCTATTCTGGGTCTCTTTTGACGCCATTTAAATTTTAAGAGTATTTTTTCTAGTTCTGTGAGGAATGCTGGTGAGTTGCATAATATATATATAGCCATTTTGATGATATTAGGTCTGCCTATCCAGGAACAAGGGGTATATTTCCATTTTCTAATGTCCTCTTCAATCTCTTTTTTTTCAGAAGATCATAGTTTTTGTTGTAGAGGTCTTTCACTTCCTTGATTAGGTTAATTCCTAGGTATTTAATTTTTTATAGCTACTGTGAATGGGATTGTTCTCTTGATTTCTCAGTGGGTTCATTGTTATTTATGAGAACAATATCGATTCTCATTTGTATTAATTACATATCCTGCTACACTGTATTAATTGTATTAATTCCATATCCTGCTACTTTTCTGAATTTATTTATTAGTTCTAAGAGTCTTTCGCTGGAATTTTATATAAAGAATCACGTCATCAGTGAATAAAGGTAGTTCGACTTCTTCATTTGCTTTTTTGTTTGTTTTGTTTTGTTTTTTGAGATGAGGTCTCACTATGCAGTTCAGGCTGAGCTTGAACTCATTTTGTGCCCAGGCAGGCCTCGACTTCACTGTGATCCTACTGCCTCAGCCTCCTGTGTGCTGGGATTACAAGTGTGCACCACTACGCCTGGCTATTTCATTTTTTATTCATATCTATTTTATTTCTTTCTCTCGCCTGATTGTTCTGGTTAAAGTTTCAAGTACTGTATTGAACAGAAATGTTGAGAGTGGACACTCTGGGCTTGTTTCTGATTTTAGAGGGAAACCTTTCAGTTTTGCCCCATCTAGTGTGATGTTGGCAGTAGGTTTGTCACAAAGACCTTGGTATTAAAACAAACACTGAATCTGCTGGAAATAAAATAGGTAAAACCCTCGAATGCATAGGCATAGGCAAGGACATTCTGAACGGAACTCCAATTGCATAAGAAATAATACCAAGAACTGACAAAATGGAATTCTGTCAAATTGAAAAGCTCTGCCCAGCAAAGGAAACAACCCACAGAGTGAAAAAAAAAACAACCTAAAGAATGGAGAAACATTTTGCCAGCTACTCCTCAGACAGAGAATTAATATCTAGAATACATAAGAATTCAAAAAAATTAGACCCCCTCCCAAATAAAAGATGCAATCAAAAAACAGGCAACTGAAATGAATAGACACTTCTCAAAAGAAGTACAAGTGGCTAGTAAGTACACACAAAAAATGTTCAACATCTTTGGCCGTTAGAGAAATTCAAACCAACACTAAGATTCCATCTTAAGAAATACTAGCTATCACCAAGAACTCAAAAAACAATTGCTGGAAAGGTTGTGAGGGAAAAAGAGCCCTTGTACATTGTTGTTGGGAATATAAACTAGTACAGCCACTACAGAAATCAGTATGAAGAGTCCTCAAAAAACTAAAAATAGAAATTCCATTTTATCCAGCTATAAATCTTCTGGCTATCTTCCCGAAAGGACTAAAGATATCACATTACAATGCTACATGTATACCCATGTTTGTAGTGGCATAACTCACAAGTAGCTATCAACAGATGACTGGATAAAGAAAATGTGGACATAATGGAGTACTACTCAGCCATAAAAGACAAGCTTGTGTCATTTGTAGGAAAATTAATGCATCTTGAGACCATAATGCTAAGTGAAATAAATTAGACATAGAAGGTTGAATATTGCTTGGTTTCTCCTATTAAAGAGCAAAATATAAGAGAGATGATAGGAAGTAGATGGTAGATTTTATGAAGATGGGAAGGGGATCTGAAGATAGGGAGACAGGGGAGGACAGAAAGGAGAAATAAAAATAATTCAGATGTAATATATGTATGTGCCAATTCCCCAAATGAATAATTATTATGTGTAGTAAACATACACCAATAAATAAAAACATGGTGGAGGAGTTCATTACACATTTGGACTTTTCTTAAATTTTACTCAATAGAATATAAGAAGTGATTCATTTTATGACATATTTTAACTTAAAAATTTGTAATTACTCTTAATACTAGCATTTCTTTAAAAAAAATTCACAGTAAATTTAAGAGAGAATAAATAACATCAAAGAAAACATTCTTTGCAAGACTAAAACTCAAAACTTGTTAAACTAAATAATCTATGATACACTAAAAAGAACAGCACATTACTCCCATGGCATTGCTGCCAAGAATGTATAACTTGAACCTAACCATGAGGAAACATCAAACAAAGTCAAACTGAGAGACATTCTATAAAATATCTTGCCTGTACTCTTCAAAAAATAAGACGAAGAAAAAGCCAGTTTCAAATAAAAGGACATTAAAGAGAGATGACAACCAAATGCAACATGTGATCATGGTTTGACTCGTGGAGGAGAATTTTTTAATGAGACACTAATGGGACAATTGGGAAACATGAATTACCTCAAAAGATTAGATAATAGTATTTCAGTGTAATTTCCTCCATTTGATAATTGCACTATGATTGTATAAGTGAATATCCTTGTTTTTAAAAAATATACACCATAAAAGATGATTTAGAGAGAAAAAACTGCTGTAGTAAAATGCTAACATTTGGGCAACGAGAGTGATGGGCATATGAGAATTTTTCATACTGTCTGCTGATGGTCCCTCCATTATACAATGGTTTAATGGTTTGACTTGTGATTCTTTTTTTATTTCTCCATAGTGTGAAATCGATATGCATTCAGTAAAAATCATACTTAGAATTTTGATCAAAAAAGTATGTACCATACTTTCTTGGTGTGCTGGGCAGTGGCAGCAAGCTACAGTGATAACAAAGAGAAACAACCCATACTGTGCGGCGTGCTGTGTTAACCTAGGACTGTCAGCAGGGGCAGTGTATTAAATGCATTTTCAACTTACAATATTTTCAATTTAAAATAGGCTTTTATATCAGTACCAGTGTTAGAACCCAGAGGTGCTTTACTACTAAGCTAAGCACCTCCTTTTCATTATTATTTTATTTTCAGACAGTTTTGCCAAATTGCCCAGGTTAGCCTCAAAATTGTGATCCTCCTACCTCAGCCTTCGGAGTAGCTGAGATTACAGCCATGCGTCACTACACTCGGCTATGACGGGCTTATTGGCACGTAACCCCATTGGAAGGTGAGGGTCATATGTACATACTTTTTTGTAACTTTTGTGTATATGTAGTGACTTTTTAAACGATTTTAAAAGGTTTAAATAAACAACCTTGATAGAAATATATATAGGGGTTAGCAATATGCCACCTATGATTTACAGAACTATACTGTAGATAAATAAATCTTAATATCTAAAATTCACAAACATCCAGAATGTATATATACTATCTACAGTGTCAAGAAAAATACAATTGGGTTAATTTTGTATATTCAAAATTTACTATTACATAAGTGCATACTTGACAAGTGACAGAACTTGTTTTTTTGTATTATTCCCACCTCATTTCTAGTCCTCAGTTTCCTCCCTTATAACTTAAGACAGGTGACCTAGATTTCTAGCACCGATCCTCAGTGCCAGCCCATGCCCTGTCATGTCTGGATTTCTGGTCCGCTGTGAAGTCAGGGGCCAAGGGGGTGTCTATATATGTAAACTTTAAAATTCTTAGTTAGCAAAATAAACTTATGTATGCCAGGCCCTGAGGTTGGCATTTTACTCCATATCCCAAAGGCAATCCTATGAAGTCAGTATTAGTGTTATTTTACTACTTTACATGAGAAAACCACAGTTTTAGAGCAGTGAAGTCCCAAGTAGCTATAGCTACTAAATAGCAGAATAAGGACTCAAACCTCTGTGTCAGCCTCTGAATCTCAGGCTTCTAGTCAGTTATAGGCAGCTAGTAGTACTCTTTCTCAGGGACTTCTCAAATTTTCCACTAACTTGTCCTAGAAAATCATTTCTCCTTTAACCTTAAATTCTGAATTTATGACTTGCCTACGTTTTTTCTATTCATTCTGCCCCCGACCTTCCCGCTCTGTCACACACATACTTCCCAATTCACTCTCCTGAAATGAAAAAGACTTGATGAGCCTTGTTTTTTGTTTTGTTTCTTCATTTCTACAAGTGTGTCAGGTTCCTATCTGAGTGGCTGCCCAGAGGGACAGATAAACCGATGCATGAGAATGAATCACAGTAAAATTGAACAAAGGACAAAGGCAGTGAACACAAGGAAATTTCTCTCTTGGACCCTAGACCATTGTATGTATTTATTTTCAACCTGGACTTTTTCGGGAGAAGTTCCTAGTTGCTTAACACTTCTTCACTTACAAATTTAAGATCAAGTTAGACATTAGCAGGGGAAAGGAGAGTAAAAATAATCAAGATTCCTTATGCATATGTACCGATTCCCCAAGATGAATGTAATTAATTATGTACCACAAGCTAATAATAAAAAGTAAACATTAGCAAGTTGCATATTAAGGCACTCCAAAAGACTTTCTTTTCGTTCTGTTCCTTCTCTGTAATGCTGCTAATACCAAACAAGGCCATCTAATTACATACTATTCCCTGTATCTGGAGTCTTCACAATTATACACATTTCTTTACTCCACAGCCCCAGTAAATGCATGAAAATTTCAGCAATTTCCCTTATGCTCAGAAGTAGCTTTCTTATAGCAGTTTACATTGATATTGTATGAACTCATTGCTTATAAGGGGCTAGATTAACCTTGTCTGCTAAATCTATGGGGACTTCGAGATTCCTACATGAATGACCTAGTCTGCTGTTAACTTCTTTTTTTAATTTTGTTTTTTTTTTTTTTTTCCTGGTGCTGGGGATCCAACTCACGCCCTTGTGCTTGCCAGGCAAGCACTCTAATCACTGAGCTAAATCTCCAGCCCTCTGCTGTTAACTTCTAAGTGTAAACATTAACCTTTATCACTCTTTTTTTTCTATTTAAATTGGTATGAGTGGAGGATTAAGAGATGATATTAACACTAACATCAAATCCAGGGAAATATCTAAGGCACTGTTTTTCTTTTAAATTGCTGTTTATGACTCACAACTCTCACTGGCTTGCTAACTCTCCATAAAACACTAAAGATGTTAACCCTAACCAAATTCCCTATTCAGTAACCAGTTTATCAGCTGGTTTTGTAGGTATCACTGATTTGCACAATGAAGTTCTTCTCCAACTAAAGTCTCTTACAGGGATTTAAAAAAAACCAAACACTATTTACAATGAAATATTTTACATTATGATTTAAGATTTTAATTTATGACTTTTCTATATGAGGCCCAGTACCTTTAATTGCCTAACTTTTCTTATACTTTTCTAAAAAGGAAAGAAATATAAATGCCAAAAATTAATATTTTATTGCAGATTTTGAGAGAAATTGAAATTTTAAAAATAATCTAACTATGAAAGTAGAAACACTTCATGTAAGTCAGTATACACTTCAGTTATTACTTGAACTTATAAAAAATTGCTTAGGGTGGGCATGGTGGTGCACACTTGTAGTTCCAGCACTCTGGGAGGCTGAGGCAGGGAGATCAAAAATTCCAGCCCACGCTGAGCAACATAGTATGACTTTGCAAAACCCTGTTTTAAAATTTAAAAATTCAGGGGTTGGGATTTAGCTCAATGGTTAGAGTGCTTGCCTAGCAAGCACAAGGCCCTGAGTTCAATCCCCAGCCCCAAATTAATTAATTAATTTAAAAATTCAAAAGAATAGAGATGTGGCTCAGTGCAAAGGCCCCAAATTGAATCCCCAGTATCACAGGAAAACAATTTTTTTTTTTGCTTAAAATTTAGTTGCTCTTCTGAAAGTTCAGTTTTTTTTAAAATGTTCTTCAATATTTTTTAAGATTTCATTGCATTAATATCTAGTAAATGGAATAAAATGTCAAGCTATTTGTAAACACTTAGCATGTATGTCAGTAATAAATGCATAATCCAAAAGTGTTCCCCGCAAATAACACTGACATTCTACAGACATAAAATTAAGTCGAAATAAATTTTCACACATTAAGGACAAAGTCCACATTTGCAGTAAAGTCTAATATATTCTCATTTCAGTGAAAATCAGAACAAATTTAGAGTAGTTACAATGTGGACAGATACTAAAGATAATTACAAATAACTGCCATAGGCAGCCGCATTTTAGTAAGAGCCCAAGGGTATTATATTTATATTCATTGTAAAAAAATTTTCATGGGCTAATTTAAACACATGAAGGTATCCTTATATTATACAAGAGAGATAGAAGAAAGAAAGAATGAAAGAAGATTGTCTTATTTGTACCCAGCCCACATCCACTCTTAAATAACATTACTAAAGAGCTTCCTTTAGGAATAAGATGTCAGATAACAATTTATGCTTTTATTAATGGAAATCACCACTTACCGTAGCTTCATTGCAAACCGTGCATTTAACCACATGCTGGTGAAGTTTGCCGTCCAAATTGATTAGAGATTGGCACACACGGCAGTTGATTACAGGAATACCACTGGCATCAGGACTGGCAATGGCTGTATACGGAGGTGGGAGTTCTGCTGCAGAAATATTAGTCACCAAATTAGAGCTTCCAAGAAATTGCAATGGCTGGCAGCAGCATATAAGCAATAGAAGTAAAGCAGAAATTATCAAAATTTCCCTCATTTTGTGTTTTTTAAAGCTAGCCAGTTTACCCTAATTTGAGAACATAAACATTCAAAGAATAATTCTTCACTGTGACAAAATCCTAATCTTGTTCACTTAAGTCTTCCCCAATGATTCAGTTTTCTTAACCTATACTCAAAATAACCATTTCATTCCTGTGGGTAAATCTGTAGTGCCTGTGATAAGAACACTGTGGTTTATACCTAAACTAAAAATCTTACACTAGTAATCTGACCACCACCAAATCAAAATGATGAACAAAAATTGTTATGGTTTGTCTAGATGTCCCCCTAAAGCCTCATGTGGTAGGAGGTGGCTGGATCAGAGGTGGCTGGATCTAGAGTGTGTGATGCTGGGATTAAGGGTGTGTGGTTACTAAATCACTCCACTGATTGGTTTAGCACTGCCCTAATCCTAGCAGCCTGGATAAAATATAAGGCACAGGAAGAAGCTGTTTGGGCCCCTTGCTTGCATCCCTTGCTTCCCTTCTGCCTTCTGCCTGTCTGCCATGCCACCCTGCCTTGGATCCAGCTGATTGTGTACTGAAGCTTCTACAAACTGTGAGCCAAATAAACCTTTCTTCCTCTAACTTTGGATGGCAAGTACTTTGTCTCAGCAATGAGAGAAAAGTAACTAAGACAAAAATGAAGTTTTAAAATCACTTATACATACACATAAATCGTGAACTACCATCCTGTCTCTGTATCACTAGACACAGGCCAGGACAATGACTCTGGCTCTGACAAGAATCTGGAGGGGGCTGAGGAGAAACATAAATGAGTCAAGGAAACCGAACTTAGCACAAGACTAAGATGAGAACCATGCTGATTTCAGTTACAAAACTGAAATAAAGTAAATTTAACAATTTTTAGTTTCAAATTTCTATTTGCAATTAAAAATCTAAGAAATGCACTTAAGTATCCAGTGGTAAAAAATGTGATTTCTAGTATTAAGTACTCTGGGAACAATTCCAATGCATATAATGACACAGAAGGGTCATATTGTTCATACTACTTTTATGAATATTTGAAAATTCTCACTCAAAATGTGAACCCAAAGACACACACAAATATATACATGCTGTTGTTTGGGGTGTTTTCTTTTGCTTTTTTTTTGAGCAGTCCAAGATTGACTGAGTGAGTAAAGGGTGAGGCCTACTTTCAGAATCAAGTGCATCTATCAGAATTGTAGATTAGAAAAGTTGGAGAAAAAGAACTGTCATGTACATTAGAAAGGAATTTCTAAAGGTAAGTGCCTAATCACTTTCTCATACAATGTATGATAAAAAATATAGTGCATGTGTAGTTTTTTTTAATTTATTACAGTGAAAGACCACGTAGCTATTAGTCCCCCTCAAAATACTCCTCCTTACTTCAGACACACTGATGCTATCATTCTTTTCACTTTCTGCGGCAGTTCTAGAAGTCTTCTTTCATGAGTGTCTTAAATTGAGGTGTCACATATCCTAAAATAATTCAGAACATTTACCTTTCATAGCCATTTTGACTGTGGGGAAAAGCCAGAAGTTGTATGATGCCAAATCAGATAAATACAGTTATGACCCACAATAATGTTTTTATGACTCTGCCTTTTGACTGAATGGCGCAAAGCAGCAGGATTCAGCATAGGTTTCATCACATCTTGAAAGACACTTAAGAAAGAGAACTTCCAAAACTGCTTTAGAAATAGCAAGAATGTATGTTCCAAAGAGAAGAGAAGCATATTGAGTCAGGTTAACAGCCATGTATCTTTCACTGTGATTTAAAGAACTTAAATATTCACTGTATATTTTGGTCATACCTTGTATCTCAATTATAGGCAGAGAAATCTATTTTGATATAAAGTATTATCTAAGGACCTTTAGGAATATCCATGACCTATACACATGATTGAAGTACTACTAAAAAGGATTGAGCGTCTATAATGCTCACTGGGCTTCTATAATGTGGCAAAACACAAACACAATAGCTAATTATGCAGAAAGCTGTTTTTGAAATACAGATTTTCTAAGCATTAGGTTATAAATTCTGTGATGTTAGGGTCTGGGGATTTAGCACAGTAGTTAGAGTGCTTGTCTTACAAGCACAAGGTCCTGAGTTCAATCCCCAGCACCAAAAAAAAAAAAAAAAAAAAATTCTGTGATGTTTTTAAAGTGTCAGAGCATAATATAATACAGTATATTTAAAATCCACATACATTACCTATCATGTGGCATCCTCACAGTTATCATATAGATTGTTTTTAGGCCAGAAAAGATTAGTAACAAGTATTACTCACCCAAGTGATTGACTCACAAACTGAATTTACAGAATGGCCAAGGCTCTGAAACAAGCCACTTAGAAATGACAATATGCTAACATTTCTGGGAAGCTTATACCAGAACACTGCCAAACACTGAACTTGAAAAAAAAATTATACAAGTTTTAAATTACAAAAATAGCTTTAAATCCTTTAAAGAATGTGAGTTTGATCCAGAGTGACCTGTAGTATATTAATCATGAAGATAAAAACAGATTAACAGAACAATGAGTTGACAGTATATCTTAGACTTTGCAATTTGCAGATGGCTTTATCAGATCTCAGTAAAGAAGACATTATTCTGGATAAAAAGTACATATTTTATTAGAAATTCAAGATACCCTGCCTCATTTTTAATAACTATTAGCAATAGCATTATTGTAAAAGTTGATACTCCTCTCTTGGTTTTCCTCTGAGCTATAAAGAAACATGAAGTCATTCTCCCATAATCCCAAGCTTCCATATAACAAAGAATGATAGAAAAGAAAAATTTTAAAGACAAAACAATTTATTAAAAAGAAGAGTACCTGGGGTGAGGGGAGAAGGCAACACATTGTGACTGCATTAGAGGACATTGAAATCCATCTGCTCTGACAAGCAAAGCTCTCCTCAAAGGACTCTCCTAAGAAAATATCAGTAAGTGATCATAAAAATAATATGAGGTGCATTAGAGCCTATAAAAACCTGTACATTTTTCCTACAGATTTGCACAACATAATTTTTAATCTGTCAAAAAGGAAAAGCCTTCATTGACAAAAATACGTTCAATTCTACTGGGGGCTTGAAAAATGGAGGCAGGGGGACCAAATTATCAGTGGGGATTCAAATTTTAAAATGGAAGAGACCAAGCTCCATGAGGCCAAGGACATATCTTCTGTGTTGACTGATTCACAAGCACTTGCCATAATTCTGGTTCTATGAGAGCTGCTTAATAAATATTTACTGAATGGTTGAATTAACAAGTGAATCACTGAAATTTATTAGACACATCTGTCTCAGAAAATACACTAAGTGTATCACTATAGTCTCCTTACAGGAGAATGCAGCTAGGCTGAAAAATGGTTCTTTCCTGCACAAAAGATTATGCTGTCCAAGATATGCATGGAGAGAGGATAGGTAGTTAGGAATTGTTGGCCTGGGCACCAGATAAATGGAATCTATCCAAGAGATCAATAGAATGACAGATGCTGTAGCCTAATTGCTCCACTAAGCAGTGCTTCTAGGCCTTTCATTTCAATTTTCTGCCCCCTACTTCAGTCCTAAGCTAATTTAGAGATATTTTTTAACTTTTGGCTTCTCTTTCCTCAAAGGAAACCTTCATCTACAGCTCTTCTCTGGTAAGGGACTTATAATTCTGGAAATTTCTTCCAGTTAGTAAACCTACAATAATTAGCAGCTTAGATCTGTTTATTTTGTCTCTTTTCACTTTAAGACAGTCAGCAGATCACACTATGATGTCTATTTTAAATTTCTGCATTAGAAGGAAAGCCTGCTGTAATTTCAGAATTTGAGATGATTTAATATGAAGAGTCACAAAAACTTTTCATTTGGAAGAGTATTACTTATCATTTACACCATGGTCATTCTCTCTAGGGGGTTTACCTCTAAAGGAAAAATCTTTTACCTCCATGTGGTAGATTTGTTAAACTAGTAATTCTTAATTCTAAAAATCTCCCTTAAATCTCCAGAATTGTACAATGTTAGAAATTTAAGCGATCTTAGGAATTATAAAGCTTAATTTCTTCATTTTATGGTAAAGAAAACTAAAGCCCAGAGATTCTGATTTTTGAAGTTTTACATAGAAATTTAGCAAAGCAAGCTCTGACCCCTGTCACAGAGATCTCTGCACAATAACAGATGCCTCCCTGAATAAGAAATGACATAATGTAGGGAAAAGATGTAAAGATTAGTGAAGCAGTTCTGCAGAAACAGGCAAGAATCTGATAGTGGCCGTTTCTGGAAAAAAACAGATCTGTGATAAGGAGAGTTAAGAGGAGGAGCAGGAAGTCAGGAAAAATAAAAGCTTGAATGCAGTATTAAGAAAAAATCATTCCACAATAATAAAAACTTCATAGAAAAACAAACACATAAAAGAGAAAGAATGAAAGCGTATGGATCGTGTGGCATACATAATGCTCTTCCTAATACACTCAAAAGGAACCATTATTAGTCTGTAACCCCACAAGTGATCAGATTACATTTTCCCATCACAAACATCAATGTAATTTATCTGTTTTATGCCAAAAAGCATCTCTGTTTTGCTAATTCATCCTGATATATTAATCTATACTTCAGGTTTTTCATCAGTTACATCCTCCAACATTTTGAAGATTGAAATTGCTTTGCTGGGTTCCTCTGACTTTTATTATCCGAGTTACTCCTTTACAAGTCTCTAAGTGACAATATTTGCCAGTTTAATTCACTTACTTCACTTGCATACTCTTTATATTCAAGCCCTTCAAGCCCTTGACAAAGATGTATCGGAATTCAAAAATAGCAGCAGATTAAAGTGAGAGGTATTTTAGGATACTATTATAGAAAAAGCAGCCTGTAAGGAAAGCGTAGCATTTTCCTCCTACAGTTTCGACTGCAATGATTCGCTTTCCCCTAGTGTCTTTGTGAGAGTGTGCTAGGGACAGACTAACTTGGTCACTATAGAATAGCTACTTCTAGTGTCAAGAGAAAAAGGGAAGAAGCACTCTTTCTGTTCCTCCTCTTCTCTGAAACCAAAGAAATACAAATATTCTGAGAGATTGTTGGGTTCTCCCCAAACCATAACACTCTAAGGAGAATCTACCCAGCAAAAGTCAGAAGGTCAGTGTGTTAGCGATCAGGTCCCTGGCCCTGACCTCTGAATCCATCCTTCTCTGCTCTGCATTGTGATGCTGGAGCTGGAGCTGGAACAGCGCAAACCATGCTTTGGCTCTGCCAGCTGATTGTGGGTACTCTGTTAACAGGCGATAAAGGGAGCCTTCAAGGCTGGAGGAGTAAAGGATTGTTCTCTCCATTTGTTACCTGTTTGTTTCCTATGAGCTTTCAATCTACCTTCTATTTCTCTAGATGTCACCCCAGGAGTTCTGTTTCACCCTGGCAATAATGGTACTTTTCCATTGCAACACTGAGTTCAGTTTGCAGTTTTCAACATTTGCCAGAACCAACTTCACTGTGTTTCTCCTAAGAGACAGTTGGACAGTGCTCCTTCCTCAGACGTACAAGGTCTTTCTCAGAGATAACACTGCCAGCTGGCCTATGCCTCTTCAAAAGTCAAGTTTCAGTTCTACAGGAATCCTCCTCTAAATTACTAAGTTTTAAAAATTCCAATCTTTTGTTTTCTGGCCCTACCAGTGGTAGCTGCTTTCTGCTGCCTCCCTGATACCCTGGAGTAGTATGTTTACCTTTCAGCTGCCTAGTTAACAACCTGATACCTATTTGAAAATTCTCTATATTAAATTCTACTGTGTGGTTTCTATCTCTGATCAGGTCCTGCCTGACACAGAAATTCATATGAGAACTGCTGCCAGGAAACACGCCAGTGGAATTGAAGGAGTGGTTGGGCAAACTTGGCATTTAAATGCCATGCTGAGCTCCTTACCAATGGGAAACACAATGGGAGTAATCTGCTACAGCATATGGTGCCATTCTGATGAATCAGATTGTCCTTTGTATTTGACTTGACCATTGGGACATTAGGACAGTAATAACTCACTTGACCATTAGGACAATAATAATTACTATATGGACTGTGATGCAGATGGATTCTCATGAATGCACTGAGAACAGAAAGCAAATATGAGTCTCAAGTCCTCAAACTCAGTTCAAGTCATAGAGAACAAGAAAAGTTCTATCACAGCCTTAAAAGTATCATCTAATTTCAACCAAGAAAGGGATTACATTGTTGGATATCAAATACAAAGCTCAATTGTGTAGATTTCAAATTCTAACGTTAGCCTTACTAAATCTCTTATCAAAAGCCACAATACTGTTTGCAAAAGTGGAGCTCCAGTACTTGAAATGGAGCCATCTGGTTGTACCAAAGCAGAGTTTAGAATCTTAAAACCCTGAGTCACTTTGAGACTCTTTTCCAAGAAGAAAATAGATTCCCTTCCGTATCCAGCCTTCCTTTGCTGAAAACTGTAATGACCTTACCTGAGACAGTCATTTTCCTTAAAATCCGTCATCAAAACCCTTTGTCATCTCAAGATCCACAATCAAGGTCACATCTCAACATGTTCCAAGAGGACAAGTGCATCTAACTCAGGAAGAAGCAGTTTATACATCAAGAGAATTGCAAGGTTTAGATGATATGTTCTATCAGAAAATACTTGTGAGTAGATACAAATAGTGACAAAGAAAAGAAGATAGAATATAACAATTGTTATGGTTTGTATCTAGATGTCCCCCCAGAGCCTCATGTGCTCATAGGTGGGGCTTTTCAGAGGTGTTGGATCTGCGGTAGAGGAATATGGATCATGACTGTGTAATAACTGAGCAAGTCCACTGATTGGATTAGCATGAGTCTGGGTGTGACTGAATGGATTTACTGAAAGCAGAAGACCCGTGCTGGGTATAGGTGGCACCAACCAATAGGTTTGTCGCCTGACTGGAATAAAAAGAGAAAGGCAGGCTCGCTGCTTGCTGCTTTTCTGCCTGTCTTGCCATGGACTATTTCTCCTCTCTTATGTTCCTCTGCCATGCCACTCCAACTTGGAGCCAGTGCACTATGGACTGAAACCTCTCAAACTGTGAGCTAAGATAAACCTTTCTTCCTTCAACTTGTGGGTGTTGGGTATTTTGACCTAGCAAAAAGAAAGTAACTGAGACAATAATAAAGCAAGATTTATGGATTTAATGCTTGTTTTAAATCTAGAAGTTGGCTCTATGACTTTACAGATTGGTTAATGAGATGCGATCTTACATTTAATGAGGTTGAAATGCCAGACTATCCCTAGAATGATTCAGAAGAAGCTATCAAAGGCCTATAGAGTCGAGAATGCTGGAGTGGATTTATCACATGAAACTTGTATATTTACACCCCACCACATCCCCTGAGAGGGCTCAGAGCACATTCCCTTCACTAATACATACTTTAGAGAAACACAGACATCTGGCTGTGGTTGCTTTGCAGTGTGGACCAAGCAGTACACTATGGAGGACTCCACTAAGATTTGCTGCCTGATGTGAGCTGGGATTATGAGATTCTAGGGTAACAAATCATCAGCAGCATTTAAACACCAAAGGCAAAGTGTATGCATTATCAAACACCTAAATAATGGATATTCAAAAATTTTACCCACAAGGACTTCTGGCAGCAGTTATTTGAAATTAGCCTATGATTGAAATGGATGAGTAACCTGAAAAGAATGTTACTTGGCTATATGTTATAGGAAAAAAACTTACATATTTTTGCCAGCAATTTAACTTCAATAGCCACAATACATAATCTTTTTACCAGTTCTCAACAAGCAGGTTCACAGAACCCAAGCAACTTTATTGGAGGGTTAGCTGGTGCCCTTGAAGAAGTATCCAGGGGCACTGCCCTAGCATATCCTGCAAATCTTCACATCTTCCGTCAAACCTGCCACAAGGAGACCTAGACTATTTAATGAGAAAAACAAAATACTAAGATTGAGCTGGGTGCACTGGTGCAAGACTGTAAACCCAGACCCCTGGGAGACTAAGGCAGGAGGATCATAGGTTCAAGCCTAGCCTAGGCAACTTAGTGACTCAGTGAGATCCTGTCTCAAAATTAAAAAAATAAAAAAAGGCCAGGAATGTAGCTCAGTGTGAAGGCCCTGGGTTAAATCCCCAGTACAAAAGGACGAAAAGAAGGAAAGAAGGAAGGAAGGAACAAAGGAACAAAGGAACGAAGGAACAAAGGAAGGAAATACACAGATGGTGCAGTGATTACTAAAGCTGACTTAAACAGCACTAATTTCAAATAGACCCAACATGGGCGTCAGATGATAGATGGAGCCTTAGCTCAGATCCAACTCATAGTGGTTCTAATAGATCTGGGGACCCTCCCTGAAGTTATTTTCCTAGTTCTTGAAAATATATGTTGCCAGCAAGATGGAAGGAGGGGGAAAAAGAGGAAGGAAAGGGAATAAAAAATTAAGATGTGTTACATACATATACCAACTCCCCACAAGAAATGTAATCATTATGTACTGCAAACATGTACTAATAAAAAAAAGGAAAGAAAGAAAATATAATTTAAACAGATATTCTTGGCAACCAATAAGGTTGCCAAATTTGTTCTCTGGCACAAGAGGAAAGGCCAAGTGGAAGACCCTGGAGCTTATACCAAAGCAACACCACATTCCTGGGGGAATGCCAGGAAGTAAAAATACAATGACGTTTGCTGTGTCAAGTATCAGGACACGTATCCCATCTGCCTTCAATTCACTTGTTACTCTCAGTTTGCTGCAGGACAGTCCCTGTTCCTTAGGAAGTGTGATGGGACAGCTCTATAAGCACTGATCCCAGAGAAAGTCAAGAAACCCGCAGCTCCAGGCAGATGGAAAGCAGCTACAAGCCAGGCACCCTGTGGAGGATACTCAGGAGTTAGTTAATGTCCAGTGGGTCACAAGTACTCAGGTGTCAACTCCATGACAGGCCCTGTGCTAGATGTACGTCGTGGACACCATGGAGGATGAGGGGTGCTCCTGGGATTCAAAGAGTTTCCAGGGCTCAGCAAGCTCACATTCTAAAAATGTAGCAAGGCAGTAAAGCTACAATGACCTTACAGTGAGTCAAGTGCCCTCATAAGGACATGACACGGGGGACTTACAGAGCTTAGACAACACTTAAATATGAGAAAGCAGTGTGCCAGAGTTGGAGAGAGGAGGGAAGAAGGGTAATGACGCAGTTATCCTGGCACAATTTAGAATTTGAGTACTGCAGCCTTTCTGTATATTCTTACCATTAATTCCTCCCTCCAAACCGCAGCTCTAAGAAAACAGCCATACCTTAAGCATGGTTGTATTATCAACTTGGCATCAATATCAGTCTACATCCTAGCACCTCCAATCTTGCTTGTAGGAATTTACATGGGTCCAGGGTAGACAATGGCACCAATAAACCAGGTGTTCTTATTTAACAGGCAGTGATGAATACTGAATTCCACTATGAGCCATTAATTGAAAACTTCCATATTACTGGAAATGCTGGCAAAGAATGCCCAGTACCCTGCAAATGATGAATTCCTGGATGGCAACTACTTCTGCTCTGATTTCTCCATTTCTCCTCTCTTAGCAATAAATTTCACAGATGGTACCAGGGCTTTCTCCAAGAATTCATGGGTTATAAGTTATGTATTCTTTCCTCATCTTAATTATTCCTGTATTTATTTCTGTTTTGAAGAAGACACAAAATTTTCTGGCATTGACTTACCTGAAACCATACTGCTTATTTGCATGCCTCCATTCTTATTTTCTGGTTTACATGATTACTTTCAAGAATACACATGTTTTAAGAAAAATAGAGATGCAAAAAAAAAAAAAGAGAGAG
>PVJO010020589.1:0-31678 GCA_004026905.1 Hystrix cristata
CACCTCTTTGTCCTTATTTACAGTTATGGTCTCTTATATCAGAGAAACAATTCGATGTGTGCTCATGAGTGTCCGATTTATTTCACTTAAGAGTATGTTCTCAAGAAACATCCATTTATATATGAATGACTCTAGTTTATCCTTTTTTATGGCAGTGTAGTACTCCATTGTGTAGAAAAACCACATCTTCTTCAGCCACCACCATGTTCATAGCAACACAATTTGTAATAGCTAAGTCTTGGAAACAACCTAAATGCCCAACAACCAACGAGTGGCTGAAGAAGATGTGGTTTTTCTACATAGGTACATATTTTTAATGGCTGCACAGCTAAAAGTGAGATCGGTCATTGGGTCTATGTGTTTGGTTTCAGTGAACACAGCCAGTTTTGCTACGTTGTGCAAATTTATATTCTTGCCAGCAATGTTGGCAAATGTTGAATTTGTTGGTCCACATTCTCACTAAGCATTTGGTGCTGCTCTTTGTTTTGTTTTTAATTAATCATTCGGGAGAGTATGAAGCTGTATCTCATTGTGGGTTTAATTTGCATTTCTTTGATGAATGGCCTTAAACATCTTTTCATATGTTTGTCTACTATTGAATATACTCTTTGAAATGCCTTGTTTAAATCTTTTGTTATTGGGATGTTTGTATTTTTCTTAGTGATGGGTTTATATTCTGGGTTTAAATAATTTGTTGGCTATATCTTCTTCCATTCTATGGCTTCTTCATTAACTAGGTTAATAGTGTCTTGATGAACAGAAGGTTTTAAAAACAACAAGGCCTAATTTATCATTTTCTCCTGTTATTATTGCTTTTTGTAGCTTGTGTAAGAAGTCTTTGCCTATCTTCAGGTCCTGCGGATACATCTATGTTAGATCACAGAAAATGTATTATTTTATTTTTCTCATTTAAGAAATCAGCTTGCAGTTGATTTGGGGTTTTGTGTGAGATGGTGTTTAAGATTTGTTTCCCATGTAAAGAAAGCTGTCCCTCTGTGTCCTTTCTTCATGGCAGGAGAGTATCACCTGTCCATGGGGCAGTGAGTCTGTTCTTTTTTTTGTTTTTTTGGTGTTGGGGATTGAACTCAGAGCCTTGTGCTTGTGAGGCAAGCACTCTAACCACTGAGCTAAATCCCCAGCCCCTGTGAGTCTCTTCTTACACCAATGCCACACTCTTAATTTCTATAGATTTGTAAGTCTTTTGGTGGTTTAAGGTCTCCAATTCCATCCTTTGAAGTCATTATGGCTAAAACTAATCCTTTTCATTTCCCTCAATTTTAAAATCTTTTGCTTTTTTCCACAGCAATCTGCTCGTATATGAATTACAATTTTTCTATTCACTAATTAGAGGGAGATTTGACATCTTTGCAATAGTGACTTGACTGATGGATATGGTAATTACTTCATTTACTTGACCCTATTTAATTTCTTTCAGTAATTTTTTCTCAAAGTTTCCTGTGAGATACTACACATACTTTAAAATTTATTTAATGGTATTTAATTTTGTGATACTGTGAAGAAAATGTTTTTTAAAATTTCTCTCTTCTATTTGCTTCTAGAACATAAGATACAGTTGATTTTTGCTTATTGACATTTTATCTGATAACCTTCATCCACTGATTTCCGTTGATTTCCTTTTTTGGTTTTCTATGCAATCAGTTTTTCTAAAACTTATATCAAATTTATTTCTTCTTTTTCACTCATTTGTCAAATATTTTCTTTTCTTGACTCACTACCATTTCAGTTAATCTCCAATTTCATGTTGATTGTGGCAAGTATTCTTATCAGTTTTCTTATACTGTAGGGGAAAGTTTTCAATATTTTACAGGATTGTATTGTATTTTCAATATTGTAAATTTTCAATATTGGATGATACTATTGAGGGTTTTTTATGGATAATCCCTACATCAGATTAAGATTCCCTTTCTCCTATTTTCTATTGTTTTTTCTTTATCATGAATGTTAATTTTTATCAAATACTTTTTCTGCATCATATTTGCTCTTTTATTATGTTAATGTGGCAAATTATCTTAATTTTCAAAATATTAAAACAATATTACAATTCTGGGATAAGCACAAAATTTATAACTCACTGTTTAAAAATTTTAAAACATAATCCAAAGAACTGAAGGCAAAAGATTTCAAACCAGCAGTTCAAATCTTCAGCAAATATTACATTTTATGTGTACCATTGACATTTCTAGTTAGTTGACATTATATAAAAGTGACACGAAATAAACATTTTCAAGTTTAAAAAAGACATATGCAAAGTGCTTGTAGGTGCAGAAGAACACAAAGATTCTGAATCGTTTTTGGCTCTAGGTCGCCTGCCAAAACCAGCTCCCACAAGTTGCTGGTGTGACTTTTGACAAGTGACTGAGATCAGATGGTTTTTGTGTTATATGGTTTACACAAAATCATATGCTTACAATCCAGTTTCTGTTATGGCCTCTCTTTTTTCAAGGTGAAATTCACATTGATTTGAGCTGATGCTTTGCTCTTTGAAGTGTTAGGATGCATTATTGGGGCACACCAGTGAAGCCCCTCACTCTGGGGAGATAACAATTTTCAGTATTTCTAGGAATAACAAGCTAAGAACAAAACACAAAACAAAACCAAACAAAAAAACAAACAACAACCATATTGTTGCTGCAAGCTTTGGCCATCTTCTCTGCAGCCATCCTATTAAATTAAGCAAAGTTGACTGATACATTCTGAGAAAATTCTCCTGTATGTATCTTGCTCAAGACACTTAGTGGTTGTCCTTACAGACTAGTGGTTGCTCTACTACTTGCAGTATGTATCTAAATTTATTGCAATGTATTTGGGACTTATGAGTTAAATATGACAATTTTGCTTCAATAGAGCAAGATTTTTCCATTCTTTGTGTACTGACTGTCATAAAAATTTCGTGTTAGACGTTATAAATCCAACAAACAGGGTAATAATTATTGCTTTATACATATGTCATACATAATTATAACTGCCTTTTAAAAAGGATAAGAAAACAAAAAATGTATAAAATCTCTTGTTCATCCACATATTTATCATTTCTAATGCTTTTCATTCATTCCTATAAATTCATGTTAGCACTTTGAGTATTACTTTTCTTTTATTTTATTAATTAATTTACTTTGAGATGGGGTCTTGCTATGTAGTTCAGGCTGGCCTCAAGCTCATGGACAATCCTCCTGTCTCAGCCTCCTGAGTGCTGTGATTACAGGTGTGATTACACCATGCCCAGCTCATATCTTATTGCTCTTGCCACTTCCTGAAGCAGTTCTGGAAGTCCTCTTTCATGTCTTTATGAGATGTGATAAAAAATAAAATAAAATAAAATAAAGGAATTGAATACTGCTGCCCCCAGAGCCATCCAAGAGAAAGGTAGACTGGTGAAAAATGAAAGTGCGTCCTTATCTACCTTAGTCACCAAACCTGGCACCATGTTACTTCTGGTCCTCAAAGTAAAAATTACCATGAAAGGGAAACGTTTTGAATCAGTTCAGGTCATATTAGGCAGCCATAATAACACAACTAAAGACACTCGCAGAAGAGGACCCTCAGAACTGTTTCAGAAAGCTGAAAGAATAATGGGCTGTGTTCAAACTGAAGGGGTGTAACCAGAGAGGAGTTAATGGCAATGTGTTTCTTATTGTAGTACATTTAAAAAATGTATACAGTCACCATATTTTTTGATCACACCTTGTAAAGTATTCAAATGCTTCTTCAGTCTAATGCTAATTTAAAATTATGAATAGCTAAGAACTCTTGGAAGTACAGCTTCAGCTTAGCTAAGCGGCTGCAGCACAAACCCGCCACAAACACCCTTTTCACATCATGCTCTACTTGACTTAGTATGATTTTGTGAAGGGTTTTTGCATCTATACTCATGAGGGATTTGGTCTGTAGTTCCTTTTTTTGTACTACTTCTGCATGGTTTTGGTATCAAGAAATACTGTCTTATAAAATTATTTAGAAAGAGTCTTTCATCTATTTTTAAAATAGTTTAGTTACTAATTTAACACAACACTAATGTACTTAGTTTCTCACTCAAAATTTCCTTTTTGACCTACTCCATCTTTGTGGGGTTTGGTTTGCTGATTCGCGGCACCTCCTCACTTTCTGGTGTGACAAAACGCCACAGGCTCATCTTACGTGTTGCCTGCTCTTTCCTAGAATTGGCTGCTTATCTAAAGAATCCTGATCCCTTTCACTGGTGAGTGGTGTTGGAAACCAAGATCTGGATGCTCGATATGTTTGTTGCTGCTAAGGTTTCATTGCTTTACAGTCTCTTAACTGACAGAGAAAGGAAATTATGTGTATACAAACCCCTCTACAAGTATGTTTTATAAATATTCCTGCGTGTAAAGATTTGTCTGCCTGTTAAGGTAAATGTGAATTCGTGCTGATGTCTTGAACCCTAAGCTGTGAGTGCCCGAGTCAGTCGAGTCTTCTGCTGTGGACTGAATGTGCAGGAAACTTAATCCCCAAGCAATGGCATTGGGAGGTAGAGCTCCAGGGTGGTGTTTAGGTCATGAGAATTCTGCCCTCAGGAGCGAATTGATGCTGTTATTAAAGGGCTAGACTTATTCCTTGCCCCTTTCCTCCTTTCTTTGATGGGAGGAGGCAGCCTTTCTCCCCTCCCAAGGATGCAGCCACAAGGTGCCACCCTGGAAGCAGAGACAGGACTCTTACCAACACCAAACCAGCCATTGCCTTGATCTTGGATTCTTATTCTGCGGAAATAAATTTCCATATTTATAAATCACTCAGTCCCAGGTAGTTTGTGATAACAGCACCAACAGACTCAGACAGAAATTAGTACCAGGAGTGGGATGTTACTAGTATAACAATCACCTACTAATGTGGACGCAGCTTTGGTAATGGTGATGGGTAGATGGTGGGACAGTTTGAAGTGAATGGCAGAGAAGGCCTACACAGAATGAATGGAGCTTTAGGGACAATTCTGGTGAGCACTCAGAAGAGAAGCGCTGCAGGGAGAACCTAGCTACATTACTTATGTGGTCATGAACAGAATGTTGATATTTTGATATAACAAGTTGTTCATTCATTAACCAAAACATGAAAAGTTCAACATGAGTAACTCACTGTGACTTTGTGGACAGAATAGCTTGAGCAGCACAGAAGCTCAATCCTAGCTCCATCAGTCATCACGCACATGACCCTGGTGAAATACCCTCCCAGGACCCCAATTTCTAAGCAAAGTATAACTACTAATGGAAATGTGCTTCTCCGTGCTTATGTGCTCCCACAGGCAAATACATTTGCCCACCTAGAATGATTAGTTCCAGAGATAGGAATGGTAGTCGTGCGATATGAGGGCATCCCAGGAATCCAGCTTGTTCCCTTAAAGGCTCATTCTCTTGGGCATCTGGAGTCCTGCCCTCAATCCCTTTCCATTTTGTAAGCAAGACAAATCTAGCAAGCGCCTCTGAATGCCCTCTGGATTATTTATCAACCCCACCCCCACCCCCAGTTCAGCAGGGCTGCTATTTTCAGGATGGGGGTGGGGAAACTGTGCTGTGAAATTAGGAGCCTGCGTCAGGACAGAGTCTTGCCCTGTGGATGAAGGAAAGAAGAAGCCATCGACCCAGGGCTATCTACCCTTTGGCTCACTTAAAGTCATGGCCTCAAATGTGCAGCATCTGGGCATGGAATAATTCTGCCTACTCTAGCTTTAAAGGTGAATTTTGCAATTTTTGAAAAGGTCCTTAGAATCACATTGCAGAATTAAAGGGTGTATTATAATTATCAATATCAATAGTAATAAAAGTTTATTAAAGGTCATTAAAATGAAAGGGGATGGCTCTAGATCCCATCAATCTGAATTGACTCCCTCCTCTTGTGTTAATTAGAAAACTCAGATAATGGTTCTATGGGGGAGTACAGGGAAAATTTAATTACGAAAGTTTAATGGGCCACTATCTACTTCCTGCCAGATTAAAAACTGATGATTTACACAATTTTAGATATTACCACGGGCTTTTCTAACAAAACATGTTGCAGAGTAATGTCAAAGTTTACCGGGAACATTCTATTCGTTTTAAAACAATGCCAGCAAAAGCCAGCTTTGCGTGGTACTTTGAAAAACTTAAACCACTATTAAAAGTCTTTATTCTTTGCTTTCAACATTAAAATATATGTCAACCAGAGCACATACGTTTTCCAAATATTCAGATTAAAAATAAAAATTAAATCTTTTGCCCTCTTGGAGCTGAGGAGTATATAAATTAAAGGAGATAGATTTCAAACCACCAAAGAAAGAAACTGTGTCTCAGTGTTTTGCCCTGAGAACTCTTTTCCTGATTCTCAGCATTTCCTTCATTTTCCCGGTCCAGGGCTGCCAGTGATGGACTCTACAGAAAATCTGGAATTTAAAGGACATGGAGATCAGGAAAAGAAATACTGATGCAGAAGAGGAGATAATAAAAGGAAGGAAGAAAAGGCTGATTCTTAACTGACTCACTTTTCAAATGGAGTAGCTTGGGGTCATTGAGAAATTAGTTTTCCGTTTTGGCTTGGAAAATGAGGCTCTCTAGAACATTTACATAAAGCACACAGATTCTCATGAATTTAATAATGAATTTAGTGTTATTTACAAACCTTTTAGATCTGCACTGTTCAGTATGGTAGCAACTAACCACATGTGGCTACCGAGTACTTCAAATGTCAACCAGTCCAAACCAAGATCTATCAAATCAGTGCAAATATCAAATTGACACCAGGTTTTGAAGGCTTTGTATTTTAAAAAATTGATGTAAAAAATGGCTCTTTAATAATTCTGTGTTTACTACATGTTGAAATGATTCATTTATTGGATTAAATGACATGAATTATTAAAATTAATTTAATTTCTTTTTTATACTTCTCTAAATTTGGCTACTAGAAATTTTAAGATTAAATATGTACTTTGATTCTGTTTCCATTGGACAGTGTGTGTCTAGATAATTTCATAATTAATGATAGGGAGAAGTGATAGGTTTCAGAATAGAACTATATGACTTGGCAATTTTAGGGACAACCAGCTCTTACCTTTGAGAACCGGGAGAGTGAGGTCCAGCCCAGGAGCAGAAAAATGGCGGAGAATGTAACACCATTATGCGTGAACCTAGCTCACAGCTAGAGAGATGGGAACAAGTTTCCAAGAATGTACAGTAGCATCACATCACAGTCATCTTTAACTTACATTAATGAGGAGAGAGAAGTGGAGAAGGACTCGCCTGAGATAGAGAGGGTATGCTATTTAAATAGAACAGGTCACAGAGTGACTAAGCAGAAGAGAGACACAGGGATCCAGTGTTTCTTCAGTCTCAGCTCTGAGATTCCCTTAGCACAGGAAGCCTCCTGTTGAGGGTTATTCTAGAGCTTGAATGGCAGGCCCCAGGCCACCTTGCTCACTTCATGCCACACTTGCAAAACATACCTGTTCCCCAGCACTGGAAAGGAGAGTGGCTGGACTGGATTTATAGACTATGTATTTGTATATCATATCTCAAGTTCTATATAAAAAAGACTGTTATTCCAGTTTGAAAATTAGAGAAGAGATATAACATATAATGCATAAAGCAAAAGTCTGGTGAAAATATTTTGCAATTTAATTTTATTTATAATCAAATACTTATTTAATTGCAATAAAGTATTATTATTTTTAATAATAAAAATCACAACTAAATTGTTAACAAAATGAGAATACTTAAATCACAAATGAATTGTTAGCAAAATAAGCATGTTTAAATGAGTTATTGCACATTCAAAACAGGAAATTACGTAAGTATTTTAAGTTTTTAAATTATATTTTCAAATTTTTTATTCAAATTATTTTTAAGAAAAAGAAAAATGCTTTAACAGAAAATTTAGATTCCTAAATGATACGTAAAATATGATCCAACTATGGAAAATAAATATAGGTTACATTGGAAAAGTATTTGAACAATAAATATACATTAATAAGAAATACAAGAGGGTGAATGCTTTAATTTAAAAAAATTATTGTAGTGAAAGACATTGCTGTGAGTCCCCTTCCAAACACTCCCCCTTGCTTCAAACGCACTCAGCCCATCATTCCTGCCATTTTCCGAAGCAGTTCTGGACGTCCTCTTTCGAGAGGGTCTCTACAAGGAGTGATCAAAAATTGGTGAATGCAGCTTCCAATTACCATCCAACAGAAAATCATGACAGTGTGTGCTCGCCCACCTTATTCACCACGCTATGTGATTTCTAGCTCTTTCCCCAAATCAAATTGACCATGAAGGGAAAACGTTTTGAAATAATTCAGAACATGGAGGCAGCCATGACAGCGCAACTAAAGACAGTCACATAAAAGAACTCCCAGAACAGCTTCAGAAAGTGACAAGAATGAGGGAATGAGTGTGTTCGGAGGGAGCGGGAGGAGTCTGACAGGGAATAGTGGCAATGTGTCCATTATTCTTTTTAAAATTTAAACACACTGTATTTTGTTTATCACGCTTTGTATCAATGAGTGAGATACATCTCAGTCGTGCAATTTTAAATGATTCTTATTTGTGCTCTTGTGTGATTTTGCACATTTCCTACAATGAGCATATGCATATTATTATACAAAATTATTTAAGAAAGATATATAAAAATTCAATCTAATAGTTGGTTAAAGAGATATAAATTATTGCAGTAACATGTTACTAGTTTTTCCGTGTTAAATTAGCAACGAACAAGTGTGCGCATGTTGAAACTGAATGACACGTGGAATTACACGGTGTGACCATGTATCAAAGGCTATCAGTATAACACAGCTACTTTTAGAAACACATGCCAAGGATTCATCTCATCTAGACGCTCACTGTCATCAGAGTAGGACGTTGGAAACAACCCAAACACACAAGGGTGGTGATCTAGTTAGATGAGATTCAACCACACTACGATCTAAAGAAACTATCATCAAAAAGGCATTTGGGGAGTGCTGTCAATGATGTAGGAAATATTGATAGCTTTCCACTGAGATCAAAAATTAAACTCTATGTTCCCTGTGACCCATTGTATTATAATATAACATTATATATAACATTATATTATACACTGAGAAATGAAGAAATCAGGCTAAAGGGTTAATAGTTATCTTTGAATTATAAGGTTCATAATTTTTTCCTTATATTTAACCTTCATTTTTTCTTCATAATTTTCTGTGTTTTAAAAATCAGAAAAGCTGGGGATTTAGCTCAAGCGGTAGTGTGTTTGCCTGGCAGGTGCAAGGCCCTGAGTTCGATCCCCAGCACCAACCCTCCAAAAAAAATCAGAAAAAAATTTTTGGATGGTTGTGGTCTTAGTGGGTGGTTCGTAAGGTGTTCCACTGTGGTCCAGGAACCCAGGAGCCAGGAGATAGAGCAGGCGCTGTAGAGCCGTGTCATGAGCTGCTTCCAGGAGAGGAAGCATTTGCCGTTAGGGAGGGACAACCCGGCCAGACTCACCACCTCCAGGAGCAGCTGTTAGGAGATGTCATTGTCCTCTGAGAAAACTGCTTTGGGCAGTGCTTGGAGTCCGTTGCAGAGACCTGACCAGCCCTCTCCCTCCAGCCGCCAGCGCTCAGCCTTCTTTTTCTTGCGCAGTTTGTGTGCTTAGCGAAGAATGAAGACTGTAGTCTTTTCATTGTAATCCTCCCTCAGGACACAAATTATTTTTCTTCTGGAAATCTTGATATTTGATGGCCACCATATGTCAGGCCTTTCAGATCATAACTAATATCCTGCTTCTCTGACTCCAACCAGAATTGTGTGAGAAAAGAAAGTTGGAGGCGAACGTTACATGTTTTAAATACATGCCAATTCTGTATAATGTAGTAATTTGAAGTTCTGGTTTAAGGGCTTTGTTCCAGCATAGAATTTTTAGGGATGTTGTTGCTGCGAAAGAGGTACTTCGCAAGGCAAAACTGATCCAAATGGAAGACGTTTACACTTGGCGCATCTTACTGAATCATCATGCTCATTTTTCAATCCCAAGTTCAATTATGCAAAGGTATTTATTGTTGGCAAGACTGGGAAAGCAGATACTCTCATTGATTGCTGGTGGGAGTGTAAATTGGTACAACATTTACAAAGATAATTTGGCAGCATCTTTCAAAATTACAAATGCACACACTTTTTGATCCAGATATTCAACTTCTTAAGAATTTATGCAACAGTCATAATAGCGTGTGTGTAAAATGGCACATAAAGCATAGTTATTCAATGCTGTGTTTTTCACAATAGCCAAAGACTGGAAACTTTATAAATACGTGTCAGATGGGGAGAGGAATCATTCATGGCAGATCTCTAAAGGAATATTGTGCAGTCACAAAGAAGAACATCAGAACTCTTTATATATTCATATGGAACTCTTTCTGCTTAGCAAGTAAAAAATTTAAGGTGCAAAATGTTTACACATGGCACTGTTTCTATTACAAAATCTCAGGGAAGGGAGAGGAAATATGGAGTCATGAGAGTTTGTTGTACTGCAGAGTTTACATCTGGAAGAACCACAAGAAACAGATACTCTCTGGTTGTCTCCAGAAATGAAGGTTGAAGTGAAAGGTGGGAAGATAACTTTTCACATTTATTCTCTTAGGTGCTTCAGGTTTTGTACAACATGAGAGTATTACCTGTTTTGAATTTTCATGTTGTTAAAAGGACTCATTGTTATAAAGTTACCACACCGAGAACACCCCCCAGCACATAAACCATCACGTCCTGGCACTGCCCACCCTTCCGCTGGGTGGTTCTTCCAGCCTTCTCTTGGAAACAGCAGGTTCCACGTGGTCATTAAGGAGCTAAAGAACAAATGACATTCAGCTGCATACTAACGATCAGTAAAGCTGAATTAGTCTTTTACAGTTTACACATAAAATAAATATAAATAAGAGTTGTATTATTATTCCATGCAACACCTAAGGGATTCCTACAAATCCTCTAGATGTGAGCACCTTGCTTTGGGGACTTCTGGTTATAGATCTGTCAAAAGCCAGGGGCCGCGGATGTAACAGCCAAATGTTAGCGTTAGCTGGGAGGTAAGAGTTCAGTGCTGTGCTCCACGTGCTAATCACAGCCAGCTATTTCCATGGCACAAACCCCCTGGGGTAAAAGCTCTACACCAGTCAGTGGGAAGGTAGCAGATGCTCCCCAAATCTCCGCCATCCTCTTTCCGTGTACACTAACTTGGAGTTACATTTGGGTCACTTTGCACATTAAAATGGAATAACTACTTTTGATTAGCCATTTTAACATCAGAAATATTTTTCCTTAAAATAAAGAGACATTTATGTGAGGGACAACAAGGGGTGCCCCATGTGAGCCGTTTCCTTTTCTAGCCAGGTCCCAAAGTTGCAGACAGAAAATTTTGCAGTATCCGTAGAGGGCAGTTCTCATCTGGGTAGCTGCAGACAGTTTCCCACAGCAGCTCTGTGGCCTGCAGCCATCTCTCTGGCTTCTAGACATCCCCGCGTCACAGCATGTCCTCGAGCATTTCAGGAGAAGACACAGTCAGTGGTTTAGACCACAGACAAAACACCAGATAGGAAGGCACTGAGCGAGCGAAGCCGTGTGATGACAACAGGCACCGGAACATCCTCCAAGCCGCATTTGTGGACGTATTTCGTGAGTCCAAAGACTGAGAAGAAGCACAGCAACATAGTTATCCCATGAGCACTTAATGAGTTCATTGCAAGCACCTTCTCCGAAGTACACCGACACTTTCTGGGAAGCAGAAGGAACATCACAATCACGAGAGGGGAAATAAACTCGGCGGGAAACTGTCAAGTCTGCATCACAAGACAGATGCTCCGTCTTTTCCACATTTGCAGTTGCAGACAGTGAACTCCAAATCCGACTTGCAGTTCCCGTCTTGCCCCTTTGGGTTAGTGCTTAGTCGTCATGAAGATTTGTCCAAATTGCAGCCTCCTGAGTGCCTCCTTCCTTGACTGTATCAGTCCCCACCCTAGTTCCCAGGACACAGAATTCGCGCTCCCTTCTATCCCAGGAGCACTTTGGGCACTAACTTCTGGCTCTGGCTTTGTGCACACGTGACTCGGTTGCTGGATGAGCTTCGCAGGCCACGGCTCTGCCTTCACCACGTTTCCTTTGTTTGCTTTTCTAGTACCCAGTGCTACACCTGACACTTTTGGGTTTCTCACTAAAAATGTTTAGAGGGAATGAATAAATCCAATTTGATTTGATTATATGCACATGGAATTCCTCTCGCTCAACTATTTGCATGTCCCTTTGATTTTCCTCATTACCCTCTTAGCAGCGTTTTCGTGTAGTCGTGACCCACGATAATGATCACAGCTGCAGACACTTCACGCATCCATAACACCGCGGGTGTATTTTGGGACCCTGGTTAAGATAATGGTCGGCACATAATAACCAATAGCTAGGAAAGAACAGACTCTGATTTCAGAGCTGCTTTCTCCAAGCTATTGCTTAGATTGAATAATTTGCACCAAGGAAATTTCCAACTCTGGTATCGATGATAAACAAGCTTTAGTAACCAAGGACACCTGGAACAAAAATTAAGTTGGTAGATCATTTTCCTTATACTTTTCCAATTTCCCTTTCTCTGTTTCTTGTCACCCATCCCAGACTCTGTATTCCTTTCAATTCTTTTTTTTCTTTTTTTCCCCCCAAAATACCTACTTTGCGGATATTTTTTTGGGGGGGTTATTTAAAGAGAAAAATAAATATTTCCATACAAATTTAGAATTTAAAGTTGATAAGTATTATCATTTGAATAGAAAAATGGTTGCCTGTATATCTCCAAGGAATGATTTTCAGTATGAGGTGATACGTGAGAATAAAACAAACTATGTTTATCAAATGAATGAGATGGTGCTGTATCGTAAAAAGAGTCTTAGACTAGGAATCAGGTGACGCGGATCTATGACTGATTCATAGTTTATATCACAGATCCTAAAACTTGAATTTTGTGTAAAAAGATTGAAAGTTTGTCTCCCTCTCCCAAGGCGCATATGTCAAAGCTGTAATCCCGATTTGGAGTTGATGTCTTTGGGAGCTAACAGGGTCCTGAAGGTAGACCCCTCGTGAATGGCATTAGTGCCCTCATAAGAAGAGACCGCCCAACCTAGAAATGCCAGAAATGCATTTTTGTTGTTTGTAAGCCACTCAGTCTGTGGTGCTTTGTCCTAGCAGCCCAGACTGAATAAGACATTCGATCGTCTTTTCGTATCTCTGAAGTCAGGGTGCTTCTGACGATGGGTAGCATGTCACAAGTCAACTGACAGTGTTTTTCCTTTGTTTGAGGTGCATAAAATAATGGTGCATCTTACACTAAGTGACATTTTAGAATTGTTAAAACGTGTTATATGCCACATCTGAAGTTTCATATTCTCACACATCGACTGCTTCCTCCATTGTCTCCTACCTTCCAAGTGCAATGGATCATGGCGTTAAGTATATGTTGGACACTGTGTGCCACCATACTTGACCTTAACTCAAGGATGATTTCTATCCTAAGGTTTATAATCACGTAAGGCTGGGGAAGTGACTTGGTGTATGTTTCCTCACTATTAAAACGAAGGAGTTGAAATATATGATTTCAAATATTGGATTTCACATTTTATGATCTTTAAAAATTAAATTATATGAAAGGTTTTGGAGCATTTGTTTCCTATAAAACCTCTTCTAAAAACATCGCACCCATTTCTAATGTTAGGAGGGACATTGACATTTATCATGTACCAAATACTGTAATGATTGTTTCACATATATTAATTCATTTGATTCTTACGCTTCTCTTGGACCAGTATTACTCTCACCTTGCAAAATAGCAACAAAAAATGACAGTAAATATTTTTAAAAGATCTATAAGGAATCTAATGTAAAAGATAAAAGGTAAGAAAAAACAAATGAGATGTGAAAACTGTACAAAAGAATAAACTTGAAGTCTCAGGACTAAAAAACTTCAGTATCTGAAATTAAAAGTTAGTTGAGGGGGTGGGGATTTAGCTCAAGTGGTGGAGTGCATGCCTAGCAAGCCCAAGGCCCTGAGTTTGATCCCCAGCACCCCCTAAAAAATTTGGTTGAATGAAATTAACAGCAGATGAGATATAAAAGAAGATCCAATAAAAATAATCTAAACTGAAAAAAAAATAGTTAAAAATGAACAGAGCTTCGATGACCTCTGAGAATATCAGTGGTCCAAACTGCATAAGAGTCCCAGAAAGGGAGGAGAGAAGGAGAATAAGACATAAAAATGCTAAAGAAATATCAGAGGAAGTTTTTCAGGTTTATTAAAAACAGCAACCCATAGATCCAGAAAGCGAATCACTCAGAATAAGTATTAGGAAAATAACACATTACAGTAAACCTGCAGAGAATCATAGATAAAATGAAAATTCTAAAATTAGACCCCCCCCAAAAAAAAAGAAAAGAAAAGAAACATCACAAATGGTGTGCTACAGCTGGTTAGTAGTGAACCGGGAGAGCTGGTTGTGAATGACTCTTCCCAGCTGTGCTCTGTGGTGGGACGCTAGTACCATGAAACTGAGCATCGTAAGAGCATTTACACCTCGGGTATCAGCAAATGATACACATTAGGGCTGTCCCACCACCACACACAGCCACTTGTTCAACCAGTGGTACAGCATTTACCTAGTATATGTGAGGTCCTGTGTTCAATTCTCAGCACCACAAAAAACACAAAAACAAATAAAAAGCATTTACCAACTCATCAGTGTACATTACATACAGGAGAAAGTGATAAAATGGCAAATGACTTCTCATTAGAAATAATGGGGATCAGAAGAAAATAAAGTGCATCACTAAAATGCTTAAAATGTTTGCCAATGTAAAATCACATTTTGAATAAATATATTTTCCAGGAATGACAGTGAAGAACACATATTTTCAAGCGTGAAGGCTCAGAGCATCTGTCCTCAGATGGACTGCCCATGCTGCACATTTCATCGTTGCACTTCAGATTGAAAGGAGATTAAAATCTGGAAAAGAGGGAAGACCACAAAAGTTGGTAAATAATGTGAGTATACAGTATATAACCTTTTCTTCTTCCTCTCAAATTCGTTAAAATTTAGTAGACTGATGAAAGCAAAATAACACTGTAGTATTAGACTTAAAATGTGTATAGCTAAACTGTTTAATAACCATTACATAAGAGTTTGGGAGGAGTTTAGACAGAAACATGACAAGACTTGTACATTATATGTGAAGTCAGTAACTACTATTCCAGGTAGACTATGAATAAAAGTGTAAATTGAAATCTCCACAGAAATCACTAAAAAAAAAAGCAGGTATAAATAAGAGTTAATGGAGTAGATACTGTGGAATTGTAAAATATTATTTGACTAAGTTAAATGAAAGAGGAGGAATAAAAGACAAAAGAATAGATGAATATAAAGCAAATAGTAAGATGTTAAATGTAATCAAATCTCATCAATAATATATGAACTATAAAGAGGATAAGCACTATACTTCAAAAATAGGAATTATCAGACAATAAAGGTAAGCCTGCCTATGATATGTACACCCCAAAATTAACAAGCAGATTGAAAACAAAGGCATAGAAAAAGTTTACCATGCAAAACTAATCTCAAGAAAACTGACTGGCTGTATTATCAGACAAAGAAGATTTCAAGTCAAAAGAGTACTGACAAAGAAGATCGTAATGTTAAAAGAGTCAATATGGCTGGGGATCTAGCTCATTGGTTAGAGTGTTTGCCTCGCAAGCACAATTCCCTGAATTCAATCCCCAGCACCAAAAGAAAAAAAAAAGGAGTCAATAGTCAGAAGACAACAATTTTAAATGTGTATGAATCCAATAATGAACTTCAAAAAACTTAAAGCAAAAGTGAGAAATAACAAAATCTACATCAGAGTTGAGTATTTTGTAGATTTTTCTTAGTGTCTGATAGAACTAAGCAAACAACATATTAGTAAATACACAGAGAATTGAGCAATATTCTGCCTACTTTATCTACGAGATACTTAGAGATCTAAGATATATCCAACCACTACAGAATATATATTATTTTTGCAAGCTCATAGAATATTCATCAAGATAGATTATATACTGGACCACAAAATGTGTCAATAAAATCATTTCAATTGTGTATGCAATCACATTAATTAATAAAAGTAGGAAAATAAAAGTAGGAAAAAACCCTCCAAAATAAGAAATGAAGTGTTATATACTTCTAAATAACTTACAGGTCAAAGAAGAAACCATAAGATAAATTAGAAAAGATTTTACTGACTGATAAAAAACACGGCCTATCCCAATTGTAAACTTCTTGGAGGATATTTTTTGCTTTAAAATGCTTTGTGCAGTGGCAGTATTGTAGCCAATGAGGTTTATCTGCAGTGCAATTATTGCTAATTAAAATGTTTATCATAAATAAGAAACATTCTGAAATCAGTATCTAAACTGGCCCCTTAAGGCACTAGGGGAAAGAAAAGAAATTCCATTTAAACCCAAAGTGACTAGAAGAAAGGAAATAATAAAGCTAAGAATGAAAATCAAGACATAAAAAACAGGGAGAAAATCAATAGTCAAAAGTTGGTTACTTTAAAACTTAAATGAATTAGTAAACTTTTAATCAGGTTAATCAAGGAAAAATAATAGAGTAACACCAATTCCCACTATATGGGATGAAAGAGGGGCTATTACTACAGATCCTACAGACATTAAATTTTTTGTTTATTTAATATTTTCCAGTGTTTTCTCTAGGGTTTATAACATACATGTTATCATATCTGATTTATACTAATTTAACTCTGTATGAAACATTACCAAAGACATAAAAATATTACAAATTTGTTTTCTTTTCTCTTTTTTGCACACATTAGGATACATACTGTATATTCATATATAGAGAACAAACTAAATATTGTATTGATATGATTATTATTTTGTAGAATTTTATATCTTATAAAGATACTAGAAAATATACATGTATAATAGGTTAAATAAATAAATTAAAATAATATACAATTATGCTGTCCTTATGATTACCCATGTAATTAATCTTTATCAGAGTCCTTTTGTAAAACACGTATTCAAATTATCACTGGTGTTGCTTTCTTTCAGTCTGAAGACCTTCCTTTAGTACTTCTGTTAAGAAAGTTCTGCTAGCAGTGAATTCTCTGCGTTTCTTGATTGGGGATATCTTGGTTTCACTTTTCGAAAGCCAGTTTTGCTGAATATAGTATTGGTTGGCAGAGGGGTCTTCTGCTTGTTTTTTCTTCAGTACTTGGAATATGTCATCGCTCGGCCTTCTTAGGAGGAGCCAGCTGCTAACTGCATTGACATTGAATCATATTTTTGTTTTATTGCTTTTAAGATTGTCTTTATCCTTCAGCAATTTGACTATAAGATGTTTAAGGTTTGAATGTCCTTGAGTTTTTCTACTTGAAGCTTGCACTTGTTGAGCTTTTTGAATGTGGTTTGTGGTTCTCATCCAGTTTGGGACGTTTTCAGGCTTATTTCATCAAATAGCTTTTCTCCTGTTCCTTTTTTCTATCTTCTCTTTCTGCTTCTCCTGTTATGTGTATGTCGGTGCATGTTTTGGTGGTCCACGATCCTCTGGGACATATTAATTTCTCTTCATTTTTTTTATTTTCTTAGATGTCATAATCTGTATCGATCCATCTAAAGCACATTAATTCTTCTGCCAATTCAAACCTGAGTTGCTCAAGTAAAGTTTTCCTTTAGTTTATCGTACTTTTCAACTCTATAATTCCATATGGTTATTTTTTCATAAAATTTTTATTATATAATCATTAAAAATACACAGGAAAAACTACAAAGACAACACAGTGAGTTCCCATGCCTCACTTCTGCTGCTATTAACTAACATTAGTAAGGTATATTTGTTATAACTAATAAGCTGTGTTTCTCTGCATATCATATATTTTGGTTGAAAATTGACATTTTATATGATATACTGTAGCAATGCTGGACTCTGATTCCACTCCCCCGAGGCTGGTTGTTGCTTGCTCATCTGTTTATATTTTTAATTGACTTATTCGGACCAATTCTATGAAGTCCGTTTTTCTAAAGTTTTCAGTCTGTCATGCTTCTCATATTTCCCCGCCTGTTGTCTCTTTTACGTGTCTGTGGATCACCTTAGGTCGTGATGAATCACTTAGTGGTCAGAGTTTGTGCCAAGCCCCCTTAGCCAGTTTGATGTGTCACTCTCCTAGCGGCGTGGTCCTGTCTGGGAGCTGCTTTCCCTGCTCAGGGAATTCAGGACTGTGCTGCACATTCCGCCAGGAGCAACAAACAGGTGCCCTTTCTCGCTGAGAGAAGGCAGCCTCGGCGCGCACACAGCCTTCGGACTTTCAGGAGTGAGCGGTTCATTTTTAATCCCGGAGTCTCTGAAGTTGGCCCTGGGCGAGAGCAGTTTACTGTTCACCCAAAGGCCGGTGCTGACCGGAATCGGTCGTCACCAATCGGACTTCTGCCTTTCTCCCAGCGATGTGCGCGGCGGCCTAGCCGGGTGCTTTGTGGTCCCTGCTGTCCTCTGGGGTGCGGTGTGGATGCAGCTCGGGGCCCACCTGCAGACTGCGGAGGCGGCTTTGACCCCAGCGGGGCTCTTCGCGCTGATTCTGTTCTCTCTTGCGAACGTGCCGCTGCAGATGGATTTTGATTGTTTCCTGAAGCTAGTAGCCCCGCCTAGTTCCTGTCCATTGAGATTCCCGTCGGTTTGGAGAGAGACCTTAAGCACCGAGTTCTCTACATTCTGTTCCAACTACTGTCAGTCCCCGTAGGCGGAGCTCTGGGGTCCTTACAACCTCCCTCTCTTCCTGGGGCAGAGGCCCAACGTCACTGAGCTGTAACTGGGGGAGGGGAGAGTGGCTCCCTCTTCCTAGAGTGACACCCCTCAGATAGCAAGAAGGCGCGGGGCCTGTTCGTCTTCAACATGGACCACTGGCCTACAGGCAAGCAGGACAGGACCACGGTCTAGGGAGGGAAGGGTGGAGTGGGTGGAAGAAGGGCGCGATAAATGACTGAGCTTCCGAATTTAACTTAGAGATTTTGATCCACAAGCCGAGTGGGGAGAAGGAGCACGGTTCTCTGGGTCGTGCCCACTGAGAAGGGCACTTCTGCAACACCGAACTCGGATGGGGGCCAGTGGGACCTGCCCTCCCCGGGTGGAACCACAGCCCCGTGCTGGGAGCTGAGGGAAGCTTCCCCAGCGTGGAGATACGGGAAGGGAGGATGCAATGCTTGTTATCCCTGAGATACAGCAGGTTTCTTCGATTAATGTTTCTCTATTTGCTGTGTGTTCTCAATTTCAAAACACTTGATTTAAATACTTACCAGCTGAATGATTCCTTTATTAGGAAAAGTGTTGGCCAAGCTCCTCACCGAGTTATACCAGAAGTACTGTGTGAAATTTCAATAGTGGAATCTACATAACAAATATATGTATGCTAATAAATTAACCTGTTCAGATTAAATGAATAAATTCCTTGAAAGCCTCAACTTTCCAGGCAATCATAAGAAGAAATAGAAACAACTCTTTTCCCATTTCCTGTGACTATTATACTTAAAATACTGCTGCACACAGCAGATGTTTGAATTCCTGTTCATAAATGTCAAGAGAAGGTAGGTGGAAAGGAACCCTGTCACCCATCTGATTGGATACTTCAATTTCAGAAAAATTTTGCTACAAATTGTCATTTGGGGAGATTTGAAAAATAAAGGGTGTAATTTGTGAGTGTTAGGTTGATCCACCCCAGACGCCAGAGATGGCCCTTGCTGGTTTTCAAAAGAAAACAACCCTCCCCCCACTAGAGTCCTCAATTAGGTCCGTCGCACCAATTTACCTAGGGGCGTTACCCACCACCCAATCACCCCGTGCAGAAAGGACTAATTCTAAACACACACTTTCAAGCCTCCAACGTCACAAAAGGGGGGGGGCGGCTAAGGGATAAA
Source organism: Hystrix cristata (assembly GCA_004026905.1). Lineage (NCBI taxonomy): Eukaryota > Metazoa > Chordata > Mammalia > Rodentia > Hystricidae > Hystrix > Hystrix cristata. Next base: position 19,936 of record PVJO010020589.1, read on the forward strand.
AGGCCACTCTCACTCGAGTGAGGCAGAGGAGCTGTAACACCTTAATAAAGCTTTCTCCCACGGTGAGCGTAGTCAGCCTTTTCCCTTCTCCCTCCCTCCGCACATCCCTAACAGTGAGATTATGTAAAGACTTAGCCAGGCTTTTGGTTTAAAAATACAACAATAAATTACATTTTAAAATCATATCATTATTTTATGAATGTTAAATTATTGAAAATAAAAGTGACAATTTATCATTTTATCATGTTCCCTCAAATGGATTGGAAGAATAATTCTAAGGGAGTCATTTCATGTTTTTGCTTCATTTCATGACCACCTGGACCCAGTACTTTGGGACCGGTCTGATCGATAAAATTAGTTGTAAGATGTAAATTTGTTTCTTTTTTTGTTGTTTTAAAGTTTCTGGAGAATTCTTTAGAAATGATGTAGTGGAGGGTATAAGGTGAAGAGAATCATATTCTAAAATGTACTAATGTGTATACAGAATATTCTAAGTGTATTGTTTGGTAGACAGATCATTTCTACTAATGAAAAACTGGAGTAGAGATTTGCTACAGTGAAGTATATTTGATGCCTAAAAGCTTCCAGAACTCTTGTTTAAATGCTCTACATGTTAATGCTCAGATAGCATCAGACCTGGGTAAATTACCTCTGTTCTCTTCTGCTATGATGAGGCGATGTCGCCTGAGAGCGTCTCCTGTGGACTCTTAGCAGCTGCTCTCTCTAGGTCTAGCAAACTGCATCATTAAGGGTGATGAATGACAAAGTTGAAGGACGAGAGGTGAATTTGGCAGGTTACCCCGTAATGTGGTGATGGAATGTTGTAATCTGCACTTGGCCTGCCTTCAGTAATTCCATGTGCAGAAATTTCTGATACCTCTGGTGTCGAATTATTGACTTCTGTCTCCAAGAAGAAGTGATATTAAAAATATACCTGCCTCTCATTAGCAGTGGTGGGGATTTAAGAAGAGTCAATAAATAAACACCAATTTTTTTCTAATGTTGAATAGCATGATTATTTCTGACATTTTGCAAGCCCTTAATAGGTTTTCTTTTTTTTTAACCAAACTTTTGCCAAAGACTCCCCATAATATGTAAATGAATTTTTCATCCAGGATTTCAGTCTACTGAGCTCTGTCGAAGCCTTCTTTGATGATCCAATAAATAATGCATTATTATAATGTACCTGATATGTCCTTTTAAGACACAATCAACATTTCATCAGGAACATTATCCTCTAGTTTCCTTATCTGTGAAGTGGGGATAGTAATAATAACTTATCCAAAGGAGTCCTACAAATAGCAAATGAATTAATACACAGAAAGTTTATAGCACATTCTCAATATCTGAAATAATGTTACTGTTATGATTACCCCAAAACTGATTTAAAATAGAGTTCAAAGCCAAGACCTACCACCATTAGCCACTACATGTGCTATTGTAAGTTTTTCCAAAGATCTTGGTCTAACAATCAAAATTAGTCACAATTTTTTGTTCATTCGGTGCTGTAACTTTGAATTTAAACCAGTGTTCAGTCCATGTTTCCCCTTCTCATTGGAATGCAAAGAGTCTGCCTCCTATGGGCTGCTTGAATCAAGGTGTGCCATGTATTATCCTGATCTAGAAACCCTCATTCAAACATGAACAAGTTTTCATGATAATACTCTATTCCCCCCAAATAAGATGTCTCTGGAAAATAAGCCCTAGCATGGTTTTCCAGGGTGTTCATATTATAAGCCCTAACCTAAAATAAGCCCCAGTTAAGATCACCAGCCAGACAGATGCATTTAGTATGTCCATGGCAGCACACAAGGAGTGTATTGAATTATGAAATAATATTAATATATAATTAAATAAATAATATTATTGACATAATAAATGATAATATAAATTATAATTAAGTATTTGCAAATACCCAAGTGGGTACCTTGGGATGAAAGGTGAGTGCCTATGTAAACAAATGAACTGGAGACTCACTGCCAGATAACTAGAGTACAGACACGATGCATGAATAATGCGCACACTTGCTAACAAACTGATGTGGTTGTGTCTAATATGAATCTTCATAATTCAATGTACAGCGTTGTAACGGATGGGCTCAATGCACTTGTGTGAAATAAAGAAATGTTTCTGAATTTTTCATTGCTTTTGTGTGGATCATCATTCTTAACTGTCATCATTTTTGTTGCCATTCCTGTCTCATAAGTCTTCAATTAACACTTGATTTAATGGAAACTCTGTGAAGCCGGCCAGCAAGGGTCGTGACTTGGGTGAAGAATTCCTGGGACACAATCACTGCCGGCCGTGTTACAGATGCATTATGAGCAGGCTACATGGACAAGGAGAGCTCCTCTAAGGAGAGTTCTGTTGTTGGACAGAGAGATCGGGGCCAGTGTTTCTACAGGACATAGAGTCACAAGAAACTCAGGCTGGCATTTGGGGTTTGAGAGTCGTGAAGATGTTCCAGAAGGAAATGACACGCTGCAAATCTCAAAAATGTAGATTTTTGTATGTGAATAAATGTAGATTGTTGTACATGAAAAAAATAAGGCATCCCCTGAAAATAATCCCTATTGTGTCTTTTGGACCAAAATTAACTCATGAGACCCAGACTTATTTGGGGAGGAAATATGGTATTTCCTCTGAACGTGTGCCATTCCAGAGACCACCAGTGTGTTTCATAAATGTTTAGAAATGTTTTGTTCTTTGTGCATTTATTATATCTTTATTTTGATTTGATGAGAACTTTTAGGTAAATGCCTATGTAATTAAAGAAAAACAGGTATAAATTATTGCTTATCTGCCTTAGAGTCTAAGGAACTAAAGACCGTCATAATTTTATGGGGAAATTATGACGAAAAGCATGACGGCCAAAAGGAGGGGTTCATGGGTTCAGAGAAGGTTTCCTAAGGACATGGCGCTTGAACTGGATCTGAACCCGGGTGAAGGGAACAGCAGAGCATTCTGAGAAGGAGGGAGAAGTGCACAAGGCTGGTGAGTAAGTGCTGAGACCAGGGAAAGCCAGTGTGCCCTGTGGAGGAAATGATACTGGAGAAGTGAGCAGCACGGCTTGTTTATGCATTGATGAGGGAACACTACCCGTGACACACAACTTCATGTTAACCTTCTTATTAAATACCGTGATGTTAAGGAGTTGAAGGCCGGGGATGGCCCAGAGCCAGGAGAGGCCATGCGTTTTTGCAGGCAGCACAGGCTGACCAGGGTGTGCTTGAAGGTGCCCAAGTCTTACTTCCTTTAAATGTTACCTCTTTCTGGGAAAGAGATCATGGGAGGTCACCTTGCTCCCATCATCAGTGCAGACTCTGAGGTCCAGGGCAGGGACCATGCTACACCCCACCCAGCACCCTCATGGGTTCTTCCTGTCCCTTGCGAGGACCCTTAGTGAAAATGGCAGCCTGCAGGAGTCCAGCTTGCTCCTTTCTGCTCAAGAGCAGACACTAAGCATAAGTTCCATTTTAACTAGTGCCTTTCCTTGTGTGCCTGATTTCTCTTCTCCTCCACACGTTAGGAAAGCAAAAAACTCGGCAGAAGAACGAACCCTAGGATTGTTACTCAGTTTTAACCCACTCCTAGTTCAACCCTTACTTCCAACTCACAAAATATTCTATTTGAACCTCATAATATATTTTTTAAAACTATCAGAATAACAGAAACAAAATCTCTGTCATGTATTTAGAAATTTTAATTCAATAAATTTTTGTGACCCAGCTATTAAGGAATAGTAAATTTTCCTGGAGTTGAACCTAAGTGTTCAATGAGTGCTGATATATAAAGGGTCAAATAATGGCAGCAACTCCTGTGACCAATTCTTGCTGACTTCATCCCAAACTGATTACTTCAGAGAACCCCAGGAAGTGTCTTACTTCTTAAGATTGTTGTCACAAAATCTTAATGGCCCTTCAAATGAAAATGTACCTTGCAGGCCTCGTAACTGACCTATTTGATTCCAACATAGATCATAATAATTTGACAGCGTCACTTATTTTCGAGTCTGATTGCCGTCTTTGCCTCCAGGTGCTGGAGGAAAAGGGATTTGTGACTGAAAGGGTTAAGTGGATTTTATTATAATGTGCTCCCATTTCATTTCCCTCCCTTCAACTCCTTCACAAAATGTTAATCTAATTGTGATACTATCACTTTGATGACAATATGACAAGACAGACAAATTTGATTTTATTCTCCACAGAGCAAAGCATATGCTGCTTGGGAAGCTTTGACAGAGAGAAGGACATAAAACAAATGGGGTTCATGAATATACAATTTTTATTGTACACAGTAGTGACATCCAAACTTCGGAGACTATGTGGGTAAGACTGAGACTTTCCTATTGAGATTAATGGGTACGTAAAAAGGTGCCAACAGAGAGTACTACAGTTTATGTTAAAAATGTCGATGTGGATCAGAATAAATTTCTCCTTAAGATGAGCGATACACTTAATGGCTGTGAAACATGTGTGCCCAGTAGCAGTTCCTCCGAAGTAATTTTTTGTTGTTATTGTAAATGATATAATCTTAACCGCAGTTATAGTCCTGTTTAGGGAAAGGTCAGGTTAGGGCTGTGGGTGGTTATAAAGCAAAAAGGAAATTGGTATACGGATTCCCTCGCCGATAGCTTATGAATGACTTCAAGTAAGATGATTTTTTTGTTAACTCTATTTCTCATTTAATGCAATAGAGCAAGTAGAGACAGCACACATTAACAAAACACAAATTAGATTTCTCTGAGTAAACATGTATCTTCCAAAGGAGTGGGGCTCTTGGAGAAAGGACACTTTGAAGGTTAAAGGCACCATGCAAACAAGGAAGGCTTGTTTTCAAGAAAATCAGAAGCAGGAGATCTCCTGAGAAATTCTCATTGTTGGGTTTAAATCTCAGTTTTGCAATTTGCCTCACTGAACACGAAATCCAACATGGTTCCCACTCTGCTTTTCAAGGCTACTCTGACATTGAGGTTTAACCCACTTGGCTAAAATGGTTAAAAATAATTGCCTTAAAATACTGGTGGCTAAGCAGTAGAATTTGGATCTTCACTTGATAATAACTTTGGAAGGATTCAGTCCAAGTTCAGTTTGAATCTCAGAGCTTTTTTTCTTTATTTTACGAAGAAGAATAAATCACAACATGAAACATGAAAGTAGTGCGTCAAAACTTAGAGTTTTTAAAAAAATGTAACCAATTTGCTAAAATGAGCGACCTGAAGCAACGTACTTGTAATTAAGTGAGGGAATATGTTTTGGGAGATACAAAACTTTTGAGCGTAATTATATAATTCCCTTCTGTTAGAGCTTGCAGATATTCTGAGCAGCAGGAAAGCTTTTACAGAACGCGACGACAAACGGAAAGATACCAAAGGCCTTGAAAGACCATCTAGTGAATCACTGTCTCCCAAAAGTAGACATGTCCTTTCTGTCAGCCTGGCATCTTTTCTGGGAAAACTCCGCTCCTCGCTGACTCCTCCCCTCCCAGCCCTGCGGTGTGTCGGCGGTCCTGAAACTTCTGCTTAAGCTCTAGGGAAGGAGGTTCCCTTTTCCTTCCGTAGCGGCCCTCCGGAGCATAACCCCAGAAGTCTTCGGCACCACCAGAGTTTGTGATTAGCTGAGCTATCGATTTTTCTGTTGCTATAATTCCAGCCAAAACCAAATTTGATGACGTAGTCTGCCCTGGCTCCAGAAGAGCTAAGTCCATATACAGTTTATGTTAGGGCTTTCAGAGTTCAGCAGGGTTGGACATCTTGGGTACCAACCAGGTACAGACAGGTGGCTAGACATGTGGTTTTGTGTTCATTTTCACTTGACATGAGTAGACGTCAACAAGAATGCTTTAGTGTTATGCCAAAGCATCCTTGGAGCTGTTCCCTCTCACCAAGACACAAGGAGGCACAGGCTTGCGGTTGAGAAACTAGACCCTGGCACCAGATTGGGTTTGAGTCTTGACTCCCTACTTGATGTGTGATTTTGGACATTGGTTCTTAGTCTGTTGTGTGTAAACTGAGGAACAGAACAGCATTACCGCAGGGAAGAAAGGCATGATTCACTATGTGCAAAGTACTTACATAAGCACCTGTCATGTGTGCACTTCACACCTGGCTAGTTATTTATTGGTTTATTGGGAGGCGGTGGTTGCTGGGGATCGACTTCAGGGCCTTGCACTTGCTAAGCAAGCACTTTACCACTGAGCTAAATTCCAACCCCCTCAGTCATTTACTCTTGCTTTTTCTCTTTCTGTCTTTCACCTGAAGAGGATCAGACTATGCCATCACCCAAATATGCCACTTTGGCATGAAGATTATTTTATGCTAAAAGCAACTGAAGAAAAGCAGCAGAGGAAAAGCTTTCTGCCTTCCGTGAACTTTCTTGAAATCAGGGCATAAATTTCTCTTGTGAAAAGGTGTCACCCCGCCCCACTGTCTACCAGGAAAGGAAGAATAGCTTTTATTACCAGAGATGGAGAGCACAAGGAGAGGAGGATGAGTTTAATAATTTAATTAAACCACCTTGCTCCCCCTAGATGCATCTTCCCACAGTTGACCTCTGCTGGAAATATCAACCTTTCTGGCTTTTCTTCACAACTTATCACCCTGTGTTAAAATGGTATACACTCCCTTTTGCATAGCCATCTCTCTGGATTTTTTCTACGGAGTCCTCTATGTGTGCAAAAATGAAAAAAATTAACATTAAATGAAAATTGTATGCCTTTTCTCTTGTTAATCTGTCTTTTCTAAGACTACATCACAGGTCCAGGTGCAGAACGTAAGAGGGTAGAAGAAAAGGGGTTTTTTGGTTCTTATATCTCTTTGGTTACCCCTGGCTAATCAGTATCTTCTTTTCCTGGGATTCTTCCAGGTCCTGTCCTAACCAGCCACCGCCCAAGCCAGTTGTTCTTTCTTGCCTGCCCAGTGGAATTACCTTGATGACCTTGTCTAGTCTGGGCCACTTAATAAGTGAAGTCAGCCTCCGGGTGATGGGATTTAGCCAACAGGATTTTATGAAGCTCCATCACTTGGGGTAAGTTTTAAGCAGTATTGATTCTCGGACTCTACTTCTGGATTTTCTGGCTTAATTAATCTTAGATGGGACCTAGAATTCATATTTTTTTTAAAAAGTTTCAAAATGAACCAACTCTGCAGTCAGAACTGAGAACCATTAGGTCATGATGCTAGTTACCAGAGGGATAAAAACCAGCAAGAACAATTCTTAGAGCTGGAAAAACTGGGGATTCCAACTGGTCTTGAGAGTCCAGCTCAGGCACGGGGCAAGGTATGAGACCGAGAAAACAGAACTAGACCTGAGGATCACAGCAAGATTTGAAATAGAAAGAACACAAATCAAGCACCAACGTTACAAAGAGACATCTATTGGAAGAGGAAGAATGAGTACATCCAAGAGACGGACTGGGTAAAGGGATGTGGAGGATGCCTTGAGATGAGACTGGGAAGGCCAGCAGGGTGAGGGCAGGCATGGCAGGTCGACCTATTGTGGGTCTGGTTTCCATTCTGCAAGTGGAGCACTGTTAGATTTCAAACAGGGAACACTGTCAAATCTCCCTTTCCCCTATATTTAGCTGTAGTTTGTTTGGCTATAGTTTTTCTCCCTAACACCACCACCGTAGATACTATAAATTTAATATGTTGAGCCATATGAAACAGTAGACATTAAATCATTTCGACCCATAAAGATGGCAATTTCATGTAGCACAGCAGAATACTTGGTTAGTTTTCTCTTCCACTGAGAAGAAGGCAGAGATTTTGTCCTTTCTATTTCTTCCTGTGTCCTCAGAGGTTTTTTTGTTTGTTTGTTTTGCTTTGTTTTTGTTTTTGTGACTGGCACAAAAAGGGACTCAAATATATGTTGAATGAAAAACCCTACAGAAAGGGCTTACTGAGGATTAGAACACATCAATGGAAATGATCAATATTTATATTTACTGAGATGTTTGGATTTAAAAGATAAAGAAAAACATGACCTCACATGTTCAGGCAAGAAAAAGGGAAAGATAAAACAGAGAGGGAGAAAGAGAGAGGAAGAACAGATTCCTTGTAAAGGAAAAAGAAATTTCCTTTGTATCACATTTATCCTTGCACTAACTTAACTAGAAATCCTTGCAATACATTTCCCCAAATTCTGACAAAAAAAGAAGTCACCCTAGATTCTCCATGCTGTCCAGTTTTCATTTATATCCAAAAGCATATGCAGATTCTCAGATGTAAAAGTACTAAGTATAATTACTCTCAAACATTTCTGAGAAACAAAGATGTCTCAAAGGAAAACTGAAAGACTGAGAAATGAGTCACAACACAGAACTTAAGAAGAGAGAGGACCTCATTGACAAAGGATAGTACTGAACAACTGAACCAAAAAATGTGGATGAACCCAGAGCCAATTCAGAACTGTCTCAGAGGTTCCACTTGTCCCACTTGTCATCAGGGTCACTAAGAAAAGCAAGGTCAATGCCAGCAGTGCCTGAAGGCACATAAGCTACAAAGTTCCAGTCTAAATCCACAACCAAAATGCCAAATGAACTCAACCAAAACTTGGAGAGATAGAGAAGAAGGTTTAAAGTAGTGTATTTATAATGACAGGGAAATACATATGTGAATTTCTATACACTCACGTATATGTATCTATAAATATATATTTGTCTTTAACTTTCTACCTGCTTCTACTATATAAAACAATTTCAAATTAAAAGGAAAATTTGATGGGAATGTCCAAGCTAGTTTATGGGCCTACCTAATTTGCATTCTTAAAAACTGATACAGTATTGGATTTTACCTTACTTTGCCATACATAAAAATGGCTAATGAATCATACCGGTATTATTTTCATACCACTCCCAATATTGATGGGATGCTGGCTCTGTCATTCTTGAAGTGTACACTTGTTCCTTCGAAAAGTATAAGCTATCGTGCTTGCGAACGTGTTTAACTGAATTCACTCCATCCACAGGCTGTCACATTTTCTTAGCGTCCGCCCCTTCTTGAGCCAGCAGGCAGGCTGTGCGTGATTCCCAGACACACGCTGCAGGCCACCAGAGAGCCGGCAGCCACCCTGAATTCCAGAGCACGGCAGGGCGGCAGGGCTGTGCGGGATCGGGGCCAGGGCTGACCTCGTTCCCTCCCCGCCCCTTGGGAACCCAAGTCCTTCTCATCAACCAAAAGTGCTCTCTGCATGATTTAGAGCATTCATCAAATCCTTTGAGGTGACGGCTTCATAATGCGGTTGTGACAGACCTGGAAAAATGTCAGTTTTATCACTCAATATGCAGGAGAAGCATAAAGTAGTGCTTTTCAAGGCTATTTTACTCCTTTGCTCTTCTATTCTCTTCTTTTCAGTAATTACTTTTTCCGTGTATGTGTTCTTATGTGCTAACAAAACAAAAACCTCAACAGATGTGCGGTTTAAAGTCCAGGGTGGGGGCTGGGGATTTAGCTCAGTGATTAGAGTGCTTGCCTTGTAAGCACAAGGGCCTGAGTTCGATCCCCAGCACCACAAAAAAAAAAAAAAAAAAAAAAAAAAAAGTAAAGTCCAGGGTGATCCATTGCAAATGGATTTCCAAAAGCTTTTGGAATGACACTCTCGGCAGCACAGAACTGCAAGAATCCACCGCACCTCCTGGAGGGTGTTGTCGTGTTTCAATTGTAGGACGAACTATGATTAAATGCGTAAGAGTTATTTGTGGTTCTGATTTTTCCACTGTTTTTAAACTTTCTATGAACACAGCTTATTTAGTTCTCTGTCCTTTCCATTGTGTACCTAGTGCCAAGTGGAGGAATTTAAGTATGTTTAAAGCTGGAGAAACGTTTGTTTGAATTTCATTTTACTTCCTGTACGTCTCTATTCCATCATAATTGTCTTTCTTTTTCTGCACACTATGTGTAAACTGGCCATCAAGCTGATTATTTTGCCTTCTCAGGCTTTTTTTTCCCCTTAAAATCTGAGGTCATTTATCTGCCTGTTTGTCTATCTATCTACTCTATAGACTCTGCGGAATCTCTCTATATATGTGTATATCCTATTCATAATGTTGAAAATTCATAGTATTTTCTTTGGATTTCTCAAACGTCACCTGTATTTCCTTTATTCCTGATATTGGTGATTTTGATAATTGTCAATTTTATGACCCTTTAGAAGGAACTACCGTCTTCGTTAATTTTTTTGTATATATGTAAGGAAAATGTGCAGAAATCTGCAATATATGATTTAGGGTAGTATGTTCTTGTATCTTACATCTTTTACATCTACACTCACATATCTGTACCATCTACACCTCCATCAGGAGACAGAACAACCTGGAATCTTCACCATCTTCCTCCATTCCATAAAAAATAACATGTCTAATTTATCTCACTTTAGATTTGTTTTGCCTTTTCTTAAACATTTTATGAAAGGAATTATACAATATGCCTTTGTCTCTTTTATTTTAAATTAATGTTTTTGAGTTTCATGATTTTGTGTATATCAGGAGTTATTCTTTTGCACTAATGTTTATGAAGGATATTGGTCTGCAATTTTATTTTCTTCTTGTTTTGGGGGGTAGGTGCTGGGGATCAAACTCAGGGTTTTGCGCTTGCTAAGCAAACACTCTGCCACTGAGCTAAATCCCTAACCCCTAATTTTATTTTCTTATAATATTTTTGTCCAGTTTTTGTTATTAGGGTTATGCTGGCCTTGTAAAATGAATTGAGAACCATTGATCCCTTCTCTTTGGCTTTCTAAAATACTTTGTATTATTGTTTGTATATTGGTTCTATTGATGCTTGGTGTTAATTTCTTCTAAAATATTTGGTAGAAAAGTTAAAAATTCAGTTAAACATTTATATATCTAGAAGTAGCTACACGGTATCCTGTTATATTTTTATTCTCAAGTATCTATGGACTTAAATCAGTAAATTTCCAATATAGTTTATGGATCTAGAAATCAAAGTCACCAAAATTAATTGGAAGAATTTTCACTGAAGAAAGAATTTTTAAACTTTTCTTCAAAAACTGTGAATTACACCTTTTAAAGTGTCTGTGTCTAAACAAATGCATCTGGCCCAATCATAACACATACATTTTATGTGCTCAGAACAAATAAGCAACTTTTATTGGTATTCTTTAAGAATTTAAGTTAGATTTAATATGAAAAAAATTAGAGATCAAATTGACTAAAACACCACACTGATATATACAAATCATATTACAGGAATATATATACCATAAAACTTAGAGATTCTCTTATTCTGACCATCATTATTTTGATTTTACCTCAATATTACTAGAAATACAGCCAATCTTACCATAAAAATGTGTTATTAATACTTTAGTTGTAATGGTATTTATATCCCAAGATTTTCCTTTTAGCCTTCACTTTCAGTATATAGCAGCTAGATTGTAAATCACTTCACTAAAGGGAATTATTACTTATAATTTGCATATATAAATAGGTGCATATGAATATATCAATGTCCTTTGATATTTATAGAGGATTAGTCCTATGACCATCATAGATACCAAAATCTATAGATGCTCAAATGTGTTATATAAAACACTGAAGGTTTACAAATTACCTATGTACATCCTTCTGAATACTTTAATCCACCTTCTGATTATTTATAATACCTAATCTAATGTAAAAGTGACATAAATTGTTGATATGCTGCATCACTGTGAATAATGAGAAGAAAAACAGTCCGTACAGGTTCGGTAGAGATGCAGTTTTACTCCCGATATTTTCGATCTGT
>PVJO010020590.1:0-31671 GCA_004026905.1 Hystrix cristata
AATGTTGCAGAGGCTGCTGATTCTGCTCTCTCGAGTTGTCTTTTTTCCATAAAAAAGAGTGTGCATGTGAAACAAATAGCCTACTTATCCTGCTTCTCATTTATAGAAAATTAGAGGCGTCCAGGGCAGGGTTACCAAACTTTTCTTGTAAGAGCCATGTACTAAATACTTCAGGTTTTGTGGGTCAGTTCGGTTCTGTTGCTACTACTCAACTCTGCTGTTAAAGAATAAAAGTGTTGGCACATACTGTAACCCTCGCTATTCACCTATTTCCCGGCTACTTGAGAAGTTGAGGCCGGAGGATCTCAAGTTCATTGCCAGCCTCATCAACTTAGCAAGATTCCATCTCAAAAAAGAGGGTAATGTGACTGTTCCAGTAGAAGTTTATTTACAAAAATAGATGACAGGCTGAATTTGCTATGTAGGTCTTGGTTTGCTGATCCTTGATACAGAGACCTCTTTTCATTTTGTATGCTCTGTCTTTTTCCATATAAATTGATGTGATTGCTTTAAAATTATGAAGGATCTGTGTATTTATTTTAAAGCAATCCACTCCATTAGACAAAAGCCATATTCACAAATTGAGACAAGGTCTTGATGTAGTCTCCTTAAGTTGCTGTGGGACAGCACCTTCAGATCTTACATCCTTGCCCCTTACCTAGGTTCTGCATTTCATACAGTAGTGTTTCTATGACACATGTCTTTAAGAGCTGAAGAAAGCCTTTGTCTAAAAGATGCTGTGAGGTACTACTTTAGGTCATTCTAAAGTCTTAACAGAGAATGTTTCATCTCTGTCTTAGATGGTTGGTGATCTACGTTCAAAAACCATTCCTTAAAGAATTCCTTACTGGCATTTTACATACTGTGATGGTTAGCTTGATTGCATCAGCTTGCTTGGTGTGGAAGCCACCCAAGAGATTGGTGAAACACACTGGGTGTACCTGGGTGGGTTGTGGAGGTGTGGCCTTGGATACTACATGTGGTTCCTTGCCCTTCTCTCTGGCACTGTTCCCCTGCTGTAGTTCCCAGCCACCATGAAATAAACGTCTTTGTCCCACCCTGCCTTTCCACCATGATACTTCTGCCTTGGATACAGCTGACCATGGCTCCCCTTAAAACGTGCGCTAAATTAAACCTCTTGTCCTTTAAGTTGTGAGCATTGGGTATTATTTCCAGCAGTGGGAAAGCTGACTACTACACATTCTGTCCAAATTTCATTCAACAAATAATTCATCTTACAAGATGATCTTTGTCTTTCAAGAAATGGCTGGATTAAGTTTTATTAGGTACAGTTTATATTATCCTTCATGTTACCACAAATGATGGTTTTACTTTTTCTTCCACTTTCCAGAAATACTTCCTTTTTTGGGGGATGGGGTGTATGGTGCTGAGTGTTGAACCTAGGACCTTGCGCATGCTAGGCAAGCATTATACCATAGAGCTACAGCCAGCCTCCTATTTTCTTCAGGGTAAGCCCTCACCAAAAGCTTCCTCAAAGCCCTTCGAACTTCCACCACTAGTGTTCTTTTTCTGGTCCTTTCAGATTTCAGTAACGAGCTCCTCAAGGGTCCTAACAGGTCTTGTCTACCCCCTAATCCTAAAGCCAGTGCCATATGTTTTAGATTTGCATTATAGCAGCCTGTCACTCCCAGTAGTACTGGGCTCTGTTACTGTTTTCGTGCTGCATCACCAATCACCACAAACTTAATAAAAAAAAAAGTTATTTACATGTCGAGATTTCCGTGGGCCAGGCATTCTAGAAAGGTTTGGTTGGGTGATTCTAGCTCAGGGTCTTTTAAGTGGTGGCAGTAAGACATTTCCTGGGGCAGGGACACTGGGGTAGAAGGGAGGACGCATGCAGAAGACCTGGGGTAGCCAGGCTTCTTTCTCTCTTCATGTAGTCTGAGAGCTTCTCCATGTGGTCTGTGCACATGGACTAGTTGAGCTTCCTCGAAGCATGGCAGCCTGAGGGGCAGTTGGACAGCGTACATGGTACCTGCCTGAAGGCTTCAAGAGTGAGTATTCCAGTTAGTAAGGCAGAAAACTCTTAACCACCTTTTCTGATGTAGCCTCAGAAGTCATACAGTGTCGTTTCTTTTTTATTCTGTTAGTTTTAAGTTTCCCTTGCCTCTTGATGGGAGGAAGATAATCTAGGTCACATTGTAGGTAAGCATGTAGAATGGGAGATAATACTGTAGTCATCTTTGGAAATTCAAATCATCCCTAAATCAGAAGCATTCACTGAAAAATCTTATCTGAGATCTGTCCTGTAGGAGGCTTTGTGAGTAGCAAAGGAGGAATGGTCCTTGACCTCTGGGAGAGTACAGTATAGACTAAAAGCAAAAAGGGCCAAACAATTTTTTTTTTAATTTAGGCAATTTTATAAATGTTAAGTCAGAATTTTAGAATTTGTGTTATTTAATTTCTTCAAATATTTAGTATAAGCCAAGGTACTGAGCTTTCCACCTTATATTGAGGCTCTAATATATATAATGCCTAATAAACTCATGTCATTCAGAGTACCATCTTACTCATTTACATTGGGAATCAGCTAGAAAAAAATCTGACTTGCTGTATATCTTAATTATAAATAGTGTAATTCAGATACACATCATATGGATTCTCGGTTATTAGTGGGGACCAGTGTATGTGATACTGCATGTAGAAGCAGTACAAATTATTTATTCTAGCTTTTGAAATACAACATTTTGTCAGTGTTGGAAACAACATATAAAAAATACGACTTTGTGGTCCTGTTTGGGGCTATTTATCATAACTCTGTAGCTTGACATTTTTTATCTGAGTGGTTCTCAACTAGGGGCATGTTAGACCTATTTTAACTCTCACGCTGGTGTTGAGGGGTGATGCTGCTGGCATCTGGTAGGTAGAGGCTATGGATGCTGCCTAGCATCTTAACGGAGCTCAATGCAGCCCGGCCCCCCAACAAAGAATTATCTGACCCAGAATATATTATAGATGAGGTTAAGAAACCTGAGATTAAATGATCATTAAGATCTTACCCTACTCTAAAGGATTGTTACTGATTATGTTTCGAAGGTTGCAATAATAAAGTATAAATACTCAGCATTTACATGGCATATAGTCAGTTTTCTGTGGCTTGTTTAATCAAAGAATGGTGGTGCAGAGATGTTCTTTTTGGCCTCCAGAGTATTCAGTACTTTTGTTGCCTGATAAATACTCTCTGAATTTCTCATATATAGTTGACCTTTCAAACCCAGCCCCCTCAATTTTTATTGCAATTTTTGGAATGGCTGGATTGGAGTTGACTTAAGGGTTAATTCTGTTTCACTTTTAAATAAGATGGATGGATGGATAGATGGATGGGAAAACCATGTTAATTGTGTGTGTGTTTGTAATGAGATTCAGATACACTAGCTGTAAAAGGATGCGTTGATTTATGAATTTGTTATGTCTCGTTTTTTGAGGGAAAAAAATGCCCCCTTTCTTTTCCCCCCTAAAAATAGCATGTTTTCCCCTCCTCTGGTTCTTTCTGTATGAACTATTCCTATCCAAATACAGCTTTTGATGTTTCATAATTTTTCTTCATGTTTAATGGAGGTTTTATTTTGGAATTGCTTTATTGAATGAAATGGTTTTCTTTACATTGTGAATATTGCCTTATTTTCTTTCAGCATTCTGGATTCAAAGTTTCTAAATGTACCAAATATGTTACCAGAGTTACTTAGCTGATGATACTGTTTAATTTTCCTCTCTTGTTTCTAATGTTTTAATTTTCTCCTATATCCCCTATTTCTAAAGCCCCTAGTTTGGAGACTTTCTAAAATACACATAGTGCTAGTCCTAATTGTGGAAATATAAATGGAATTATTTTCAAGTATTTCTCCATAAATTGTTTTTCTGTTTTTAGAAGTTGGGATGTTTTCGGTGTGTGTTTGTTTCAAAAAGTTATTTCTTCTCTTTTCCTACTTATCATAGGTAATTATATAGATGTTACTGCTAAAATTAGTGTTACGATATCAATGACTTACAATGAATGATAATAAAATGATAGAGACAAAGAGTACGGCTCCTTGCTCTTTTTTTAATAACTAACAAGTATTATTATAGTGAATGATAATAAAATGATAGAGACAAAGAGTATGGCTCCTTGCTCTTTTTTAATAACAAGTATTATGCTGCCTTCTAGAAGAGGGACCTTGGTGAGGGGTGTGAGGAGGGGAATAAGTATCCGCTTCAGAAGTTTTAAGCATGAGTCATTGATTTCATAGCACATCCAGACAATGAAGGTTGGGGCCAATCAGTGTTAAAAAGAAAATTTTTGTTTGTGTGTGTGTGTGTGTGTGTGTGTGTGTGTGTGTGTGTATATATATATGTGTGTGTATTTTTTTAATAGAGTTGACTAAATGGCAATGAGTATTTCTGCATACTTTTGTGATGCTGAAGAGCTAGGATTGTAACAAAGTATGTTATGAATTCACAAGAAATCTTAGTAAATGCAGCTGAACAAAAAGCAAAGAACAAAAAGCAAGAGAAAAATGAATTGAAACCATTTATTTGCTTTTTATATATAAAATTTGACCTTGAATGTATTGGATATGTGTTAAGAATTCCATGTGTCAACAGAACTCTGTTTAACAGCATTAAATTCATTTGCTGCTGCTTCCAAAAGAAGTTTTTTTTTCCCCACTTTGGATTTATAAAATATTTTCGCAGCATGCAGAAATACTCTTATTCCCTACTGGTTTATTTCACTTACTGAGTTACATATTACAATTTTAATGCCGATTTCTGTATTGGGGGAAGATGGTGTTCTGGACGGTGATGGGATTTTTCCTAATCTAGGCATTATATGAATCTATCCATTTTTGTTGTAATACAGGATGATGAAAACAATAACTCGTCTTCACAAAGCTATGGTGTTTCTTGAATATTTCACAAGTAATTCTTGGGTTTGGAATACTGATAATGTCAATATGTTAATGAATCAACTAAACCCTGAAGATAAAAAGGCAAGTATTACCTATTTTATGCATACCAATAAATTGCATACCAATTAGAGAACCATTAAGCAAATTGAGAGAGAGATACTATCTACTACCATTATGCAGCAAGAAAATCATTGATCTATTTATGGTTTCATTAGAGCTTCAATCATAATTATTGGGGAGGAGATAAAAAATGCTTTATTTTAGGATGTGTAAAGTATTTGACAGTGGCAAAGGTATTTTCCAAATATAATTGAAATGTTAATCTCCTCCTTTTTCTGAGGTTGATTCAGAGAATTTAACATCTTTTTGTGTTTTTCCTCTAAATGCCTGTTTTCTGAGTTTTGAAAAAAAAATTGTTCAGAATTGTTTTTCATACGCTTTTATTTTTGGCATTTCACATTTTGCTCTCTGCTCATTTGAAATTTATGCTCTTTGTATATGTTCTTTTTGAAGTTATCCTAGATATTTTAACATGTATGCCTAACAGTTAAGCAGTTTCAGTGGCCTTCTTAATGATATTTAGAACCTTAAAATGTTTTTGTTGGGGTTACCACCTCCAACCATGTATTTGTACATTTTGGTTCTCTGTTTAAGCCCCATAAGTACAAATAGTTTTGAACATTCCGTTTTTTAGACTTAGCTATGTATTTACCAGTGTCTCTGTTCTGAGATCTTTATGATCTTTTTGTTTTGTTTTATGCCCAATACGTATCCAAACATCAGAATATGATTTAATTCAGTGTTGTTGGTAGTTAAATCCCAGTTTTGATTGTGACGCTAGGTTTTATAATGTGAGCTCAGCACATTAGCAATAACTTTATGTTTTGTCTATATGGTTGCTATTGAAAAGTCAGTAATTTGTTCTTCCTTTATAGAAGATTAATTATTCCTGGCTTCTGTTCACATTTTACCTTTATGTTTGGTGTTCTGCATTTTTACTAAAAATGTATCTGTGATTTTTAAAAAGAATTAAGATGTGTTCTGGAATATACCAGCTACCCACAATGAAAGTAATCAGTATGTACTGCAAACATACACTAAAAATAAAAATTTTAAAAAACATATTTTGTTCTGGTTGGGCTTCCTGAATCTGAAAATTGTTGTTTTTCAGCAGTTTGGGAAAATACTTAGCCATTGTTTCTTCATAATGGCCTGTGCACCATTCTCTTATTGTTTTCCAAAATTCCTATTACGTCTCGTACCATTCTCTCCTTCAGGTCTTTTAACCTTAATTTTATGTCTGGACCAAAAATCTAAATGATTCATTTGAATTCTGTGATAGTCTGTCAGCTGTGTCTAACCAATTGGATTTGGGGGTTTTAGTTTTTGTATTTATGCTTTTAGAAAGTTCAACTTACTGTTTAATCTTACAGATATTTCTTAACCTAGGATACTTTTTCTTGAAACATGTTAAACGTAATTTTTCTAAATTTCCTTACTGATAACCTAAAAGATTAGCAGCATCTGATTGTGCTACTGTTGTTTGAGTGGGTCTCTTACTCATGAGCACCTTGTTTGTTGCTTTTTTTTTTCCCCCTTGTTGTTTTTGTATTTCTTGAGAATTTCTGTTGGACTTTTTAAAGGCATAGATTGAAACTTTAGGTTTCCAGTAAGTACTTGAATTTGCTTCTACCACTTGAAGTGGCCACTCGTAGCTATTAGCACTGACCGGCCGGAGGGCCAGTAACAAGCCAGAACCACTGTAAAAGATCTGATTAGGTTTTGAGCATAACTCGGGTGGATGCAAGTCTTAAATAAACTTTAAGGCTGATCATAATTACCGTTTTCCGTAGGAGACCCCCTTTTTTTAATCCAGTGCTAGCTTCTTTTGTCTTTATGCTTATTTTTTATTTTAATGTTCTATTTAGCCCTGTACGTTAAAATATCATTTTGAACATGTCAAAAGTTTACAAATCATTTAAAAGTTACTTTTTTTTTATATTGAGCCTTTGAAATCCAGTGTACATTGGGCATGTGCGGCTTATAGATTCCATATTGGACAGATAATAGATGTAGTCCATTATATTGGTTTTGTACGGCATGAGTCCTAATTATGTTTGATGGCTTACTTTATACCCTTCTCCAAGGTTATAGTGTTTTGTTTTTTTGTTTTGTTATCTTTTTGCAAAGGGTATTCTGTAAGACTCCTTAACTTGGGCTGTATAGCCGATCTTCCTCTCTGCCCACACCTTTCAGAGCTGGCCTAAGTCACCAGGGTCCTGCAGATACTGTCAGGTTGAAAAGTTTGTGGCATCTGCTCATTCATTACTTTTTCTTTCCCCTCCCTCCACCCCTTGCTCAGTGCGTAGTACATTTTGCATAATGGTTTATTAGAACGTAAACACTCAGACCAAGGACTAGAATGTTATTACCCTATGATGTTCCACATGCCCTTTGCCAATTATTATATCCTGTGTCTCTCAAATGTAACCACTCTCTTGAATTCTAACTACATGTTAGCTTTACTCACACAAATAGTATAGTATATTTTTTCATTCTTCTATTGATAGACATTTATATCCACTTTTTGGCTTTTATGAATAATTGTCCTGTTATAATTATTTAGACCCATATGCACACATTTGTTTAGAGTAATGAACAGAATTGCTGGATCATAGGGTATTCATTCATATATTCAACTTAGTAGATAATGACATTTTTCCTTTGTGGTTGTATCAGTTTATATTCCGAATGGTTGTGTGTAAGATCTCCTGTTAATCCCCATTTGCCACAACACTTGGTGTTTTAATGTTTAATTTTAGCAACTTGAGTGTATTGTGATAACTTAATATGACTTTAGTATGTATTTCCTGTGACAGAACAGTTATGTAGAAATAGTGAAAAAAGCCAATAATCTTACTGAAAAATGGGCTAGAGAGATGAACAATTTCCAGAAAACAATTTTTAACCATTTGTAAAGATACTCAACCTCCCTCATGAGAGTGGAAATCAAAGTAAAACTAGACTGATTCTTTTTATTATTATTACTTACCAGACTTTCAAAAATGGCAGACTTTGACAACACACTCTGCAGAGGCCCTGGGGAAGTAGACATCCTTATACATTACTGATAGAAATGTATGGTGTATTTTTCTTCATCTTTTTATGGTCAACGAGTCAGTATCCGTATCTTTTAGCTGTGTTTATTGTACGCAGCAGCATATAGTTTTTGTTTTGAAAGATTTAATCCGTAACATAATTCCTGATAATTTGTGATTGTATTTATCACACTTGTTTTCTTTTTTGCCATTTTTAGGTTGTGGTTTTGTTTTGTTTGCAATTTCATGTTTTTCCCATCTATCTTAGTTGCATTTAGTTTTTTAAATTGTTTTTGTAGGTTACTCTGGAGCTTACAATAACTTCTTAATTTAGCAAGGCCTGATATAAATTATACTTTTCACTTTTCATGGATAATGAAGGCCCAATGCCTGTCTGCTACTGTTGGTACATATTTTAATTCTATATATGTTAATTCTCACAGGCATTTTATTTTCGTGTGTGTGTGTGTGTGAGTGTATTTTTTTTTTTTTATGGTCAGCCCTAGTCTGTGTTGTGCTGGCATAACAGAATACCTGAGATGGGATAATTTTTTTTTTTTTTTTTGGTGGTGCCGGGGATCGAACTCAGGCCCTTGTGCTTGCAAGGCAAGCACTCTAATCACTGAGCTAAATCCCCAGCCCCGAGATGGGATAATTTGTAATAAACAGAAATCGGCTCATGTTGCTGGAGGCTGTGAAGTTTTAAGGGGCTGGTATCCAGTGACAGCCTTCTTATATCATCCCATGGTGGAAGGGGAAAGAGAGAGCAAATGATTGAATTTGAGACCACAGCCCTTTTATAATTGACCTTACTCCATTCACGAGGGTGGAGCCCTCAACACCTGATCACCTCTGTTAGGCTTCAGCCCCCATCACTGTTACATTGGGGATTGAGTTTCTGCCAGGCGTGTTTGGAAGGACATACTGAAACTATAGTACAGTCTTCATAGCTGTATGATTGGCCAGCATAATCATCCCCTTATTGTTCTTCATTTCTCCTTCTATCATTTTGGAGTCAATCTGTATTCTAGAATCATTTTCCTTCTGTTCCAAAAGATATTCTGTGGTGTACTTTCTCTGCTGTGGGTATTCTGCTGATGTCAGGTTGTTTCAGTTTGTATCCGTCTGGAAGCATTTTTATTTCACCTTTATTTTTCAAAGATATTTACACTGGTGTAGAATTTTATGTAAGCTATGTTATATAATAATTTTATACAGTAATTGTATGTTAGCTGTGCTAGCAATAATTTCCTTTGAGTATCAGGAAACATTGTCTCAGTCTTTTGGCTTCCATTACTTTGTCGAGAAGTCAGCTGGTAGTCTAATACTTAATCTCTCGGAGGTAATCTGTCTGATCTTTTTCTGATATATTTTCATATACCCAGGTGTGTGTGTGTATATGGTTGAGTTTTTTTTCATTCTGTGTGGCTTGATGTTTCATCATTTTGGGAAAATTCCAAGCATTGTGTTTTAGATACTGCTTTTGTTCTATTCTTTTTCTTTCTTCTGGTGGAATTCCACACATATATACACCTTCTCATGATAGCTCCTTGTTGAGGCAATTCCTCATGTTAGTGTAGTGTTATATTTTCATATTTTAGTGATTTATTTATAGTAGCATTTTTCTCCCCCAAGTTTAATATTTTTAGGTAAATGATGATGTAGTGAACAATTTATATACATACACACACACACACTCAGACACACACACATTCACAATTATTTGTATCCCAAGGAGCATTGAGCAGTAGATAGTCCTCTTATTTTGCCAGGAAGATTCTTTTTCTGATTTATCTACTATTTTCATCAAACAGTCTAGTAACTATTATCTAAACCCAAGCTAGCTTTCATAATATGCTTTTTCTTGGATGTACAGGAAGAAAAAAGAGAATACAGATAGGCAAGAACTAGAAATATATGTAAAGAAGTGAAGAATACCTAGATCTGTTTGCATACTAGGAGTAGTTAATTTTGTAGTTAACCTTTTATAATCTTGTTTTTTTGGGATTGTTCTTCAGAAGTCAATTTTTGACAAGTTTTGAAAAAAATCACTCAGTTAAATAATTTCTTTTTGTTAACGTAGACCTTCAATATTGACGTACGACAATTACATTGGGCAGAATATATAGAGAACTACTGCATGGGAACTAAGAAATATGTTTTGAATGAAGAAATGTCTGGTCTCCCTGCAGCTAGAAAACATTTGAACAAGTAAGTTTTAAATGGGTTTGAGTGTATCTTGTCTTCCTTGTGAAATATTACACAAATGTTTCTGGTAAGCTAGTGTATTATTAATCTATTATATTTAGGAAAAGTGCTTACTTTTGGGTTGGAACTATGGCAGTATTGATTTATCATAAGATTGCACAGGCTTACTGTCTTTATCAATGTATATATTCCTTAGCCTGAAGTTAAGGTAAACCAGAATTTTAAAAATCACTATCGTCTTCTCATATTGCTTTTGAAAAAGTAAAAATATTACTAAGAAAAAAACTGTATTTTAAACTGGAATTTATTTATAAGGGTTTTTTGTTTTTGGCCTTAGTCACATAATCCATGGAGGAGGAGAAAAGATGTAACAATACATCATCCAATATAGAATTTTATCTTTTAAAATAGTTAGAATTTTCTTTGTCTCTTCGTCGAAGTAGTATATGGTGATTTTTTTTAAAACTCAAGAATAGTAGGGTTAAAATTACTGATGATCCATCATTCAGCCAGTTGAATAGATGAAGAACCTGAGGCATAAGAATGTTGTGTTTGCCTGCACATATTGTATTAGGTGGCAAAGCAAACAAGAATATTTCGCTGTCGACTCCTTATTCAAAGCTCTTTCCCTACATCGTATTTCCCATGTTGGTGTCCTGTCTGGACTGCGTGCTAAAATTAGTGGAATTGTGTAACATTACATAACTAAAGGTTTGTATTCCCTTCAAACACCATAAATATAAAACAATTGAAATATGAGAAAATTAATACACATATTACTCTTTGAGAACTGGAGTTATTGCCATGTTTTACTCTTAGACGAGGACTTGTTAGTTGGCCTTTGATTGTGTGACTCTCAGCTAGAAGTTCACTTGTCTGATAACTTGGAAATAACTAAAGATGTCAAAAATGTTTACAGTACTTTGTGTTATGATGTATATACTGAGCAGACTGTTTTAGATTACAGTGGCACCTTGATTCATGAACTTAATTCTTTCCACGATTCTGGCTGCAAACTGAATTAGACCAGAACCGAATCAAATTCAGTGGTGAGGGTCAATATTGACCTTATGGTGAAATGTGATTTGGTTGTGCAGTTTGGTTTGCAACCAGAATCATGGAAAGAATTAAGTTTGTGAGCCAAGGTACCATTGTAGTAGGAAGTTCAAGGCATGTATCTGTTTTATGTACAATATCTTAATGCCTAGTCCATTACCAGGCACATAAGGATGCTAAGTAATATTCATTGAATGAATAAATTTGTAATATAGATAAACTATTTCAGATACACATTGCTGGATTCCTTGGTGTGATAGAGGTAGTGCATTGTTCGATGCACCACTGTCTGGGTTATGTATAGTCAGGTTAGTTTGAATTTTGCTGGCTTTCTAACTTAAGAACCTTTGAAATGTTTCAGATTAATATGAATTAGAACTATAATTTAGTTTAAAACAGCATTAATTCGCTGCCATCCAGAAATACTTTATTCTAGAAAATATTGTCTAGCATGTCTCTTGATTTGCTTTTCAGGTTGCGGAACATACGTTATGGTTTCAATACTATCCTTGTGATCCTGATCTGGCGCATTTTTATTGCAAGGTCACAAATGGCAAGAAACATCTGGTACTTTGTGGTTAGTCTGTGTTACAAGTTTCTGTCATACTTCAGAGCATCCAGCACTATGAGATACTGAAGAGCAACAATTTCGCATTAGAACCTCTATGCATTTGGTGGTCTAAATGCACAAAATGTAAAATGTACTTAAGTCATCTCACCTTTTGTCAAGACATTAAACCATCTTAGATCAGTGTGTAGAGTAAAACATGGTACATTTTATGTAACATTTTAATGTTTATGCTCATAAAAAATATTGAACACACTGTTGTATGCCAGCTCATATCTGTCTACAAGAACCACCAAAACGATGATTTAACATTTTGATCTTTGGAAAGAAAGGGGTAGGACAAAGGCAAGAGTAGGGAAATAGGAACATTGACCAGTATAACTGTGCAATTCTGGAACATATTAATTAAAAATGCCTTAACATATAATTCTAATATTCAGTGCAATGGAAAGAATTTATTTGGGCAGAATACTAGCTAAGTTGGTAGATACTTGATTCTTAAATGTTTGATTTTTTTCGTCAGTTGTTATGGGTTTTAGTTTTATTAAAACTATAGCCAAACTATTTTTACTTTATTCTATAAGTTAGGAGTATCCAACATAAAAAATATGTTCTCATTTTTCTTTTTCTGATTAAATGTCTGGTACATATCATTTTTCTGTAAATAATCAGTTGCTTCTATGATCAGAAGGCTATATATTAAACACCCTATTGGATCTAAACGGGTTTAAAAATCCATATCAGTAAAACTATGTTAGCATCAAAAAGAGTAGGAATACACTTTTCTTGTCCAAATTTTGATCAAATAAAAATCCTGTGAGATCATGTTCATGTTTTGAAGCAAGAGGATTTCTTGAGACTTCATTAGAAGTGGGAGAGGAAGAGGATTCACTGTATTTGTGCTCTCTTCCCTTTATAAATACTGTTTTAGGACTTTAGAAAGGCTCATACCATCTTTCAAATGAAATCTGAAAGTGCATTATGGAAGAATGTGTTTGCAGCTAGTAATAACATCAAGAAAATGTCCTCCTGTGTAAACACATACTAATTTTGACATTGAAAGTTAAATTCCTTCAAGAAAAATAAAATAATGCATAATGTGTATAAAATTAAATAAAGGACTTTATTTACGTACCACATAAAGTAGCAAACTGTTGAATGAGTTTGAAGATGTCACTTATTTTTTCCGCATGTGGGGTTTTTTGGTTTTTGTTTTTGTTTTTTTGGGTTTTGGTTTTTTTTTTTTTTTTTTTTTTTTTTTTTTTTTTTTTTTTTTTTTTTTTTTTTTTTTTTGGTACTGGGGATTGAACTCAGGGCCTTGTGCTTGCAAGACAAGCACTCTAACCACTGAGCTAAATCCCCGGCCCCGCATGTGGTTTTAGCTTTAGAAAGAAATGCATTATAGAAACAAGTTATAGTCGGAAAATTACATATTTTAATGGTACATTATTAATTCCCTTTAAAATTCAATAAACAGTAGCCTGCTATCTTAATATGTTTATTTTAATAGATCATTCAGCATATCACTGTTCTATTTAAGGTGAAGTTGTACTGTATTTATATCATCAACAGTGTATCTTGAATGTGTTTATAAAGAGGTCAGTTCACAATATAAAAAGTTACATGTAACTTTCCATCCTAATTTTCTTTGTCAATTTAAATGCCATGTATAAGAAGTTTATTTTGCTATTTTGGAAAAACTAAATGTAAAGGAAATCACCTTCTTACATGCAGGTGTATAATCTTGAAAAGGAAAAATGCTTCCATGTTGAAGCTAGATTTTCTGTAGTAAAAATTTTAGACATTATTTTGAAAGAAATATTTATGTAAATATCTATATATTCTTTGGAATGATACTAAAGTCTCTGGTTTAGGACCTTGTGTGAGGTGTGAGAGACCACAACAGCATGTGAAAGTGGAATGAATGATGAAGCCTTTGATTTAAGGTAGCCCATGTAATACATGTGCATCCACCTCTGCAAACACATTTCTGTGATGTATTGAAATCATGCTAACATTTGTATGATGTTTATACTCCTGACAAATATACGTAGAACCAGATGAATTTGTGTTTCACAAAAGAATCAGGGTACAATTTATGCAGGCCTGTGAAGTACATAGAGTTTGTCTTCTGAGCTGTTCTGTACAATTTAAAGAAATGTAGGTAGAGTGCTGAGGCCACTGCATTAATTTTGTGTGTTTGGAATTCTGTTGTGAAAGAAAGGTAAAGAATAAATTCAGTTCTAAAAGTAGTGTAAAGATTATATGGATTGATAATCCCTGCCAACTAGATGTTGGATTTAAGTCAAATTTAAAGATTTTGGAAATCCATTGTGTTTGTGTCATTTGCTAGACAATGTTTATAGTCTTTCTGTGTTTTCCCCACAAACTCATTATTCAACTGGACCATCATAAAATAAATTTATTTCATTTAACTCATTTGATAAAACTGTATTCTAAAATATTTGGGTGCCCTGTCCATTCACTCAGTGCTGGTGTATGTATTTGTAATTTATGATGTCACTGTGACCATGATTTTACTTAGCACCACCAATAAGTCCTAAAACTCAATGCAGAGGAGGAGGGCCTGTGGTTTTGGGGGGTTTTTTTGTTGTTGTTGTTTTCTTTTGTTTTTTGACTTCAGGATGGCATATTCTTTGAATCTGTGTAATAAAGCTTGGAATCAGAGAGGGAAAAGAAATCTCATTTTTCCTCTTTCTTTGTGTCTGCAGGAACTTACTTCAGATTTTTAAATTCTTTTTAATGTAAACTAAGACTCTTTTATAAGCATTAAATAGAAGCATTATTGGGTGCCTTTGTTTGTAAACCAGAAAGTAATTAATCCCTATATTTACATGATAATATTTATTGCATTTTTATGTTATGAAGTTTGTCCCTGAGATAACGTGGTTAGAATAACAGGAAGCAGTCTTTAAACCTCTTGTCGTCTTTAGGTCCTCATTCATTCTTACATCCTAATTTTATTCAAGTCTGTGTTGCTCATGGCATTTTAGTAGAAGCATACAGATGAGGTGAACACTTTATTAAAATACTATTTTTATGTATGAGCTAGAATGAGGTGGATTTTCTGCTGGGTTGTCGTTAAGCCCCAGCTGCTCTGTTCCACACTGAATGATACCATTTATTCCAATTTATAGATACTTTGTAGTAATTATCTGATTCATATAAGGGATTATTCATTGGTAATAGAAATTGACTGAGCTTTTGGGGAAAGGAGGTACTGCTTAGCCTGGGCTAAGGTTCGGTGTAAAGGGTCTTCTAAACATGCTATCCAGGGCTTACTCCCAGCCCTGCCTTGAAACTCCCAGCCCTGCAGTGACGTGTTCTCTTTGTTGGGGGAGGGAATGTAGGCTACATAACTTGATAAAAGAAATGAATTTAATTATACTAATAATGTGATGTATGTCTTAGTGGATAAATGTTTTGGTTTTGAAACATTTTCTAGTGAGAATGAGAATAAGTAATAAAGAGAATAAGATTCTCTTTATTATGGTGGTACCTATTAGCATACATCTCTGCTATCCTTGAGATTTCCTAAACAGATCATCTTTGTCAGCTAAACTAAGTGTAGTTGCTCAGAACTGATAATTCCTCTGATATTTTCCTTAAAGGAAAATTTGAATGACTTTGTTTGATATGCTCCTTTGCAAATTGATAACTAAAATGCATTTACTTAGAAAAAGTCAAAGTGGTATGAATTTAATGTCTTTACTGTGGACCTTAATTTGGAGGCATAACGCTGTAATTGTTTTGTGTTTTCCCAGGCCTTAGACTATAAGTCCAGTAATTTTATATGAAGAGGAGAAAGTTGATCAAGATGTTTCTAAATTCATTAAAATATATAAGCATTCCTAGTTACTCTCTTTAAAATATTTAAGATTTTTTTTCGTAGATATTGAACTTAGTTTTCATGTTAAAATTCCCTCAGGTTGAATTAGGTGTCTTTCACAGGTGACTTGGAGGCAGAATTACTTTATTTTCTGTTGTTGAACAGGAAACTTGATGCTTTTTCTCTCAGGGTGGTTTTTTGTTGGGGGGTGCTGGGGATCAAAATCAGGGCGTTGCACTTGCTAGGCAAGTCCTCTACCACTGAGCTACATCCCCGGCCCCTTTCTCTCGTGTATAAATCTGTAGAGCAAGGTGAAACCAGGAAGTGTTGGGCTGAACTGTATAAAATGCAGTATGTCTTTGACATATTAAGATAATATATGACTTAACCAAGTATTACAGCGGCCTTTTAAAGAAAAACACCTGTATATAAGCATGCAGATAAATACTAGTTCTATTTCACATAGTCATCCAGAAAGATTATTTATTTCATCAGTATGACATTTAATAATACCGAATTCCCTGCTTTCTTTTCTTCATTTTCTGCTTTTTTTTCAGGTTCCTGTCATTTCTCTCCTTGGTTTCTCAAAAACAAAACTATAGCCTTGTATCTTTTACATTGTAAAATAGTAGTTACCATTTGTTGAGTGCTTACTGTGTGCCAGGCAGTACTCTAAACATTTTACATGTAATAACCTATTGTGTGCCCTACAGCCGCCTTCTGTTGAAGGCACTTCTACTACTCAAATTTTATAAATGCGGTAACTAAGATATATGATGTTAATAACTTATCCCACATTACTTACACTTCTAGTGGCAGAACTCAGTCTAGCTACAAAGCTCACAATTTCGTTCTGTGTAACTTTAGGTGGTCCTCCATATCTGCATCCATGGATTCAACCAAGGAAACATACTAGAAGTAAAATTCCATCTGTACGGAAGATATTTTTTCCTTGTCATTATTACCTAAATCATACATGTAACTATAGTCTTGCATCATTTAACAATGGCGGGTATGTATGGAGAAATGTATTCTTAAATGGTTTTATAGGAACATGAAAGTATGCTTAGACAAACCTCGAGGTTTATTATATACTTGGGCCCTGAGATATATATTGTTGTACATCGTTGGCTGAAATATTATGTGGTGCATGACTATTTATATTGTGTTAGGTGTTATAAGTAATTAGAGATAATTTGAATAGACAGGCTACTGTAGGAGGTTATGTGCAAATACTACATTTTTATATGAAAGGTTTGCACATCTGAAGATTTTGATGCACATAGAGGGATCATGGAACTAATTCACTATAGGAAGACAAATATTTCTGGACTATCAGAGTTCTTTGGTAGTACTAAATGTGTTCTTTTTGATTTGTAAAACCCAGCATTCATCTGTTCAACAAATACTGAGTGCCTGTTATGATTTAGGCACTATGTATTAGAGTTATCTTCATCATCAGACTGTAAGCAAGCTCGGTGGCTCAGACCTAAATATGACCCATCAGGAAAGAGCTCATCCCAGTGTAGGCCCTTCGAGTTGGAGTTTTCAGTCTGATCAAAGGAATGGTGGCATATAGAATCATCCCTGCACTGGAAGAGTATGTGCAGGAGTTGAGAAGTATGCGGAAGAATGAGGAAATCCTTTTTTGGTGCTAAAAGATAAGGTGGCTAAGGAAAGATGAGGCTGGGGAGGTGGCACAGGGCCAGCCAAGGGGTTTGCATGCTCTCACAGTTCACTGTGTGTTGGGGAATGGCCATCAAAAAGTAAAAGTTTTTCCTAGCCAAAGCACACCCAAATATGAATAGATTTTGTATTTTAAGGAACTGATGTATTATATGTCTTTTATAAATGAAATCAGTTCATGAGAAAGGAAAACCTAGTATAATGTTACTAAGTTTTGAGAACACAAACCACATCAGTGTTTAAACAAGTGTTTGTTTTTCATTTTTCTGTGATTCTGAACAAGTGATCTTCAGACCAGCAGAGTCAGCGCAGACATTTTAAGGGGACTCAAAAATGCAGATTTTGAATTCCACCTCAGACTTACTGAGTCAGAACTCTGGGGAAGGCCTCCAGCAATCTATTTTAATTGGATTCTGATTAATCCTTGGGAACCCCGGACTAGGTCCAAGTAATGTGCATCCCCAGGGTTTGGGGAGAAGCTCAAGAAAGTACCACTTGAAACTAAAGTGCTCATACGTAAAGGTGTAGACTGACAGGCGTAGTACCAAAAGTATTGTTATTTGTTTACCAGCTAACTCAGCAAATGAAAGTTGTGCAGCAGAGAGGATATCAGTGGAGAAGGGTGGTCAAGAAAGACTCATCAGGTAGGCTTTTCCTTTCCTAAGCTCACACCCTTCACAGCAGAGCGGGGTTCTTGAAGAGTCTGATTGTTACTAAGTGCCAGCTAAAAACACCATCTCTCCCCAAATGATGCCAATTACTGTGCAGCCCGCGTCTCACCCACAGTTCATTCCAGCAACACCCAGACCAACGTCTTGTAGCAGCCATTAAACATAATTAACAGGGCAGCTTTTTGGTTTTTTTGTGTTTTTTATTTTTGTTTCTGAGACAGAGTCTTGCTCTGTAGCCCTGGGTGAGCTCAAAATTCTGTCTCAACTTCACCAGTGCTGCTGGGGTTCCAGGTATGTGCCACCACACCTGGCTCCATTGTAACTTTTTAAATGTAGGAATCCCAAGACTGGCTCCATACTTTCTGGTTAGTTGGGGCCAGAGAGAACCCAGGGAACTGAATTTTTAAAATTCTCTCCCAGTAATTCTGATAATCTGGGTTTGACTCTGCCTACCCTACGCAGCAGGATCATCTCAGGAGTCTGGGCCCTGTCCAAGGGTCTGTTAGTCAGAAAACTGGGGAAAAACAGGCATTTGTATTTATAACAAGGTTTGTGGGTGATTTGATATTCTCAGGGAGTTCAAGAACCACCCAAATCCTTTTGAGAAATGTCTTTGCTACTCTTAGGGAAACAATTCCATCATTTTTTGCCAAATTAAAAAAAAGAGGACAGTGATATGCAAAATTGCAATTCTTAAGCATTTTTCAGCAAATTCCACTGCTGTTTCAGTACAAACATCCTGTTGTTTTTGTAAATGACTAAGCCATATCTGCATCTCTAACATTCTGTTCCGCGATTATTGCAGAGAAAAAGTACCTGGTCACATCCAAAATAAAAAATAACAAAACTCTTCCGGAGAAACAGAGTGGTAGAGTGGAAAGGGCATTAGTTTGCCCTGTGATAGTCCTTACCAACTGTGTGGTCATGAGCAAGTCATTTAAACTCAGTTCCACATCAGTGAAATACCTCGCTGGGAGGGTGGTTGTCAGGGTTAAATTTTACAATGACTATAAAATGTGTGGAACATGAATATTGTTTTTTTAAAAAAAACTGGTTTTCTTGCAATGTTAATACCACTTTGAGTACCCTTACCCACTGTGGCTCTTCTGCAACCAACAGCTCTTTCCCACTGGGATAGTGTGAAGATCTTTTAAAACTTCCCCACCCAAGGACAGATTTCTTACCCAAAGGCAGAAGGATTGATGAAAGATGGCCATTTTCCAGATCACTCACCATGGATATTTTTATTAGCCACACCTTGACACAATACACCCTCTTCCCATTTCTATTTCCAGCTAGAGTCAGCTGACCTCCATCTTCCCTTCTGAGGTTGACAGATTTATAGCATGTGACCTGTGACCTTCCTAATAATTCTGCTTGGTTGTGTTTAAAAGCAAGAAACCTGAACTGCAAAACTCAGCTTTTCCTAATTATACACCTTGATTCCTATAAGTATTTCACATTCTATTAGCCCTATAGTCCACTGAAGAAAAGACACCAGTACATCCAGTGCCTTATAATTAATAAAAAGCTTCAAATTCCAGAAACAAAATCAGCTAATTGAAATGTAGGGGAAATCATCCCACTTACGTAGGTAGACATTGAAAATCTTCCAGTTTGGGAAAATAAAAAGCCTTCCAATTTGAACTAGACTACTTCCTTAGGATCAAAAATCTTCATTCATCAGAAGTGTTTCCATTTACAACTAGAAATTGCAGAGTGCATGTGCTTAGGAAGTGTGAAATCACAGGTTCTTAGCTGTGGATTTGGGGCTGGCTGCTCCTTGTATTCCACACAGCTTTCTCACCCTTTTTCATTTTCGAAGGAGACTGGACAAATGTTTCCAGTCAGTTGCCAGAATTTTCTTTGAGCTCAAATTACTCCCTGCTCCCCGCTTTGCAGTTCAGACCAGTACATTCACAAGATCTGGTTACCCTTTTACCTTCTCTTGGCTAGAACTTCCTAATAATTCCTGTTGAGTTTCTGATTCAGTCCCCACTTTGCATATCCTCAGTCTATCACCTTCTCGCCTTTATGCCTCCGGACCCCTTCTCTCTTCACACTGCTTGTGGCCACAGCAAGCTGACCTTTGTAGATAACGCAT
The DNA here is from genome assembly GCA_004026905.1 of Hystrix cristata. Classification (NCBI taxonomy): domain Eukaryota; kingdom Metazoa; phylum Chordata; class Mammalia; order Rodentia; family Hystricidae; genus Hystrix; species Hystrix cristata. The sequence goes on from PVJO010020590.1 coordinate 20,152, forward strand.
TTGAGATCCTTTGCCCCCTAGCTCCCAGCTGGGTTCAGCTGATGAGAATCATTGACTGGTGTGGAGGAGCAGAGAGGAGATCCAGGTATTTATTTTGGCTTTCCAAATGCCAGTACCTCTCTGCTACTTGTGTGTTTCTCGTAGTTCTGGTAACTGCTTCCTCCCTTACCCTACAGCTCTCGCCAGCTCTGCACCTTTGGTGTAGTAACCCTGCTCACTGTTTTGTAGGTAGGTGGTCTCTTCCTAGTGTGCTGTTTTCTGCCTGGATTCGGGGTGATATAGCTCCTCGTATACCTTTTGGCAGTGTTGGACCCTGATTGTGGAATAAAGCCTACTGACTAGTCCTCAAACACAAAAACCCTACCTTTTTCTCTTCTAGGTTGGTGCTACCTTACTTGCCTGTGCCTGCTGTGGGGAATATCATCAGTACATGAGAATCAGTACTCCTCTTTCATGGCAAATTTCTGAGTCCACCATTGTTCAGCTCACTAGTATCCTGAGGGCAAATTATCTTTGCCTGCAAAACCTGTTTTCTACCTAGGCTGAAAGTCATAGCACTTCGGTGTGTAGTAGCCTTCATCCATTCCCTAAGGTCAGCTTAGCTCTGGAAGAGACTACCCGGAGTGGAAATCCTCTCGTATTTGAACACCTCTTCCCCTAGATGTCTCCTGTATCCCTAGTAAAGACCCTATCTCCTACCCAGGTGCGCTAGAAACTTGAGAATCATTCTTACATGCTCCCTCTTCTTAGCTAAAACTTGCATCAGTCACCAGATGTCTTCCATCCTCTCCTTCGTACCAGGGATGTGTTAATGATAGTACTAACTGATCTTCATGTCTCTAGTCTGCTTCCTCTTCAAAATGTGCTTTTTTCAGCAGCCAGAATCGGCTTTCTAAATCAGAAATCTAATCCTGTTAGCTCCCTTGCTTACATCCTCAGAGTGAGTCTGTGTTTGTTCACCCCCCAGGAGCAAATCCATGTCACAGTTTCTAAGGCTCGCTATCTGAGCAGCAGCTTCTCACCCCTCACATTCTCCTCGCTCTTGCCTCAAGCACCTTGTTCTGCCGAAGTTCTGCCCTCTCTTGCCTTGATCATGGCAACCCTCTACCTGCGAAGTTCTGTCTGCCCTCACTCCTCTTTAAGGTTTAGTGGGCCTCAAGTCTGTCAGGAATGCTTTACACAACAAAACCCAGAAAACTCACTTTACAGTTAAGTTTTCTTCTGTAAGTAACCCGGATATAGGCAATTGCTAGCATTGATGTCATTGCTTTTATTTTTAATAGTCTCATTTATAATAGTAATTATTATTTATGATAGATTAGTCTTCTGAATTCTTGCTCCAATAGTTCTAATGAAAATCACTTCCACATTCTCATTCTCCTGGTCACACCAGATATCAAAGCCAAATTTTATCGGCGACAATACAACACCTCTGAAATCCGGTCTCTGTTAAATTTGAGCGTGCAAAAGAGAATCCTGTGCAGTCACTTAGTGATGTGTGTCACGGCTGCAGAAAACAAGCACACCAGTGTATGCAGCGGGTCTGCCATCTTTCGCCAAACTTCGGCATCTCTAAGTGGCCTGGTGTTAAACAGGTGGTATGGTTAGCCTGTAAGAATGGCAAAGACGGCTGTAGAACACAAAACACATCATGATTACTTGTTTTGTCTCTCTTAATCTGTGGGCATGGTGAATTACGCCACGTTAGATGATAAAACAACATTTCTAGGATTTAACCCAATTTAGTCAAGATGTATCAGCTTTCATATACACTTAGTTTAGTTTGCTGGCATTTTAATACAGTCAGCCTTAATGTTACACCACTTAACATACAAGAGTCTCACAAAAGTATCTTTCCATGTATGTCCTTCCTATTCTTTACACTGTTATTTTTAAAATAACAATACATTGACTTTTTTCTTTAAATAATCAGTATTCGTAAGAAGCAGCAGGTGGAAGCCAAATTGGGTAGAGGATGAAATCAAATTGTGTTGCAGACCTGATAAAGCCTCAGTCCTCAGCGAGGAGCCAGGCATCAGTATTGCGTGTTAACGTGTTCTGCACTGAACTGAAAGGACCAGGCCAATAGGCCACCTCACTCAGGCACTAGATGAGGACGTCCCTGACTCAGCATGCCTTTGGGCATGGTAACAGCTACAGCTGAGGCAGACCCCAAGGGAGCTAACAGTTAAGGCTGCCAGCCAACTACCCTCTTGGCCGTGCAGCAGGGTCTTCCATGAACAGTGTGGGAACACATCTCTATCTCTACCCCCAAAGGAAATGCAACTTTGAGGCCAGTCCCCTTGCTGACCTTCCTAACCCGATTGCCACTCCTAAAGCCCTATCTCAAAACTAGAGCCCACTGGACCTGTACTGAAATAACAGGTGGTAGTGAGGATGAGCCTTGCTGGGATAGGGGTGGGCTGGGTCATCTGACAGTCTCCGGCAGGTAGTTGTAGCCATCCATCTGCCCATTTCTTCTTGTAGCAGGTGCTTAGGTGTTGGGGAGATAACTGTGGCTCCACCGCCTTCTGTGTCCTCAAACTCATTCAGTGGGGCTGAGATCACTGGGAACATAGCAGCCCTCACTGTGACAGGGACCTGATCAGGCCCACAGGAAGAGGGTCTCAGTTAATTGGTTGTTACCACTACTGAGTGCAGAAGCCAGTGTTAGACAAGTGGGAGACGCTGAGAAGTCAGCCTACAGGAGAAAGTACTAGCCACGACGCCACGGGCAGGGTTGAGCACATTACCTGGAAGAGGCCGGCTCAGGATGTCAGGTAGGCACAGGAGAGCCGGACCTTGGGCTCTCTGGGAGGCCTGCTGATCCAAAGGCTCAGGCCTGTGTGCACAGGATGCAGCTGAGCTTTGAGAGACTTGGGAAGTGCAATGAATTCAGAATGGAGTATGAGGAAGCAGAAGTAGCAGTGAAGTGGGTGACACAGTGGTGGTGTGACAGCCAGGAGGGGCACAGATTCAGGCAGTGGAGAGAGGATCCACTTCCTCCTGGGACGGAGGACTGCTGTTTCCACATGTTCTTCCTCAGAAGGGCTTGCTTGGTAGTTCCTAGGTTCTTCCAAACCGTGGAGGATGCTGGATTAAGGGCCCGATGGGGGACTTCCTCACCAGGATACTCAAGCCACGATGCTCACAGCAAATGAGAAACAGGAATACTAGTGCTGAAAAGGGAACCTACCTATGAAGCGTTCATTTGGCAGACTGTGACTGGTAGTGAAGAACTCCAGCTCCTGGAAGGGAGCAAAGACTGGGTCTCATGTTGACAGCGAAGTTCAGGATTTGCCTCAGTTTACCACCATTGTTTCCCAGGCCTCTGCTGTTTGGGGATCTTGAGGCAAATCTGACAACAACTACAGTTTCTACTCTTCAATCCTAAAATGCTTTCTCTGCCCACTTCAGAAAGACAGCTCCCATTTTGCTGTTACTGCCTTTTTATGAGAGTGGATCCAGGCAGTCTGTTGGAAAGATAGCCTTCGGATGGTCCGGTCCCACGCAGCCATTCTGCCAACAGGCATCGCCTAGCAGTGACCTGGGGAGGTCGACAGAAGGCAGCCAGAGGAGGCTTGTGGAAGTCTCTTCAGCAGCAGTATTTATAGGCAGTTGTACACCTTCCATCAAAGCACTGGCACTTGCTGGATGTATGCCAACAGCTGCCATATACAGTATTCAGGTCTCCCAAGGCACTCACCTTTTGGAGAAAAGCAAAGGAAAAGAGGAAATTCACATATGAACTCTCTGGCTGTTGTTTTTTTCTTCTGGGGCAAATTCTCTTGCACAAAGGCTCCTGAGACAGGAAGCCAAAGCAGAACACAGCTCTTCTGGGCTGCTCTGCCCACTCCCTGAGGCAATCATTTGTGTTTTCTCCACTCTCCACAAGTTCACATTCAGTGCACATTCCTTCCCCTACATAACAGACTCTTAGGTGTAGGAAACCACCCCCGCTTCAGCCTCCTCTGTTCTCATTAGCTGCTTCTTCAGGGGCAGGGTCCCCCCTGTGCTCCATGCCCTCCTCCCCTTGGCTGCTCCAGGATATCTGCCTACTAATCGCTGCGGTCCGCTGCTTCCTTCCCTTCCTCCTGGCAGCTGGCTGCACTGTACTTCCCCTGGTTTCTTCTCATGCTAACACCATTTTACTCTCACCTCCAATCTTGAAAGAGTAATCTGCCTTTTCTCTCTCTTTCCATCTGTTACCACACTCTCCTCCACTTCAGCACATTGCAATCTGCTAGTCACGTCTGATGGAAACTTTTCCACAAGTTCTCGTCTCACTTGACCCCTCTGCCTCATTTAGCTCTGTTGGTCATGCATTCTCAAGCCTCTCCCTTCATTTGGCTTTCCCTAATTTGAGAATATCCTGAATATTTTTCAGTTTCCTTTGTTATCTCTAGTGTTCACCTACTTGTACCTGTCCATGTCTCACAGAGCTCTGCCTTAAGCCATCTTTTCTCCTAAAATGTAGATGCTCACTAGTACCATTCCATCTACAAGCACGAGGCTCGCCTGATGATTCCCTAATCCATATTTTTAGCTCCAACACTTCTCCTGAGCTTCACATCCATACTTCCACAATCAGCCTGTCATCCCCTAAAGATGGATTGCAAACACCTTCAAATAGGAACCTCCCACCCTAATTCCCCCTCCTACGTTACTTGTCTTAGTCAATAGACTCAATACATGTGGTTGCCCAAGTCAGCAACCTAGGAGTCATGCTTGCCCCCTCTACTTCTGAGATTGCTTCAGTCTCTCTCCTACTCTTCTCCTCCTCCTGCACTATTTAGCTCTGAGCCTCCTCACAATCTCTCACCCCCATGACTCCAACAGCCTCCTTCATAGATCTATTTCCTCCTCTCTGGAACTTCTCAGATTCATTCTGTGTGACCAAGGCACACTGCTGATCATCTCTGTCCTCTGCTAGACACTTTTATTGGCTGCCCCCTTGCCTTAAAATACAGTCTCCTCAATACAGTTCACAAATCCATCTTCATCTGGCTCTTCAGTTCTGCCCTGTCCCTCTTTGCCTTGTGTTGACACTAGCACACCAAGTTGATGCCTCCACACTTGCTCAAGCTGGTCCTTCTGTCTGGAATGTCATGCATCCCTATGATTTCAGGTTTCCCTGTTTGTTGCTTAAAGCTTAATTTCAGTGTCTCTCTACTTGTCAGATTTACATGCCCTTTTTCTCTGCCCACAACTGTGATGGCTTTTGTCGTAAGTGTATTGTAGTTAACTTTTTGTTTTGTTTTTTGAGGCACGGTCTTACTAAATAGTTCAGCCTGGTTTTGAACTCACTATGTAGTCCAGGCTGGCCTCAAACTCGTGGCAATCCTCCTGCTTCAGCCTCCCAAGTGCTGGGATTATAGGTGTGTGCCACCCTACCAAGCCGTAGTTGATTTCTGTGAAAAAGCATTCGAGCTGAGCCCAGACTGGGTCAGGACCTGTGAAGTAGGTGCCCTCGTGGATTCTGTTTGCCTGAGCTGATACGCATGAGGGTGTTTTTGAGGGAAGCAGTAAATGTGAGATTGAAAGAGGGAGAAAGAGACAAGAGATAGGAGGACATCGGAGGTATGTATTCTCAGCCAAACCTCTTGAAATGAGGTGAGTTACAGATACTGTGACTCTGGGCTCAAGCCACACTGGTGAAAGCAAATGTGAGGAGTATTCTGTCCTCAGCCTGGAACCCAGTCTCACTGGCAACCTGAGGCCGAGAGGTTTAGGGAGCATCCTTGGAGCCCAGCTTTGCCATGCATGCTTGCAAAGGTTCTGCCCTATGCGTGTGGGTACCAGACAAAGGGTCGGAAGTGGGCTCAAGTCCACCTCAAGTAAGGATGGCTTTGTATAGAACATTTCGTGGTCTGGTGACAATCTCACTGGAACAGCCCCGGCCCTCCTCAGAAACATGACTTTGTCGTTTCTGGGTGTGTAGAGGCTCCCTTCTGCAGCTGTAAGAATAGACGAGGGAAAATCAAGGCAGGTTGGAGGGTGAGGGCAAGTGTTGGCTAAAATTGATGGGTGGGTTCATGATTGTATGTCATACATTCCTTGGGATCTGTAAGTATTTAAGGAACACATTGTGGGGAATTAAAAAGCACTGAGAGAATTATTTGAATTAGTGGGGCCCCATTTATATCCACAGGCTGGTGAGGACGGCAGACATTGGGTTTATTTTCATTCTCCCCACAGGTGTACCTCATCCTCTGACTATAGGGACTATTCTTGTTTTGTTGGACCTAGCAGACAATAATTGGACGGGTGGATGGATAGATGGAAAGACTGTCCTCTTGATTCCTTGCCTGGAGTCAGAGGAATCTGGAGGAGTCATGGCAGCAGTACACAAGCCAGTTCCAACAGGGATTAGTCTCTCTTGTTTATTTATGCAAGATAATAGCCTCTGATAGTGTGAGACCTGACCCCGCCCAGGGAGGTGCTAAGAACAATCACTGGCAGATCCAGCTGGTGCAGCAGCTGTGGTGGCTGTAAGCTATGGGCCTCTGTGGTGCCCTGGGGGTGGGGTTGAGGAGTGGCCCTAGAGCTGCCGCCTCCAGAGACAGAAGCTTCTCTTTTTCCAGGAAAAAGCCTCCTAATCAATACTTCTTGTGTCTCCAGCCCAAAGTGAGGAATTCACAGAGGCAGCTTTGGGCTTCCCTGGAAGACTACACTCTGCCCAAGCTCTGTTCCTGTCCTGCTTCCATTCTGCAGCCCTCCTGGGCCTGAAGGAGCAGAATGGGGGGCTGGAGCCCTCAGGGCCATCTCTCAGGGAACCCACCACAGCCCCGCTTCAGGTCATATCCTGCCAGGGACCTCATTGCCTGGTGGTCACCTAGTCTCTCCTTTTTCAACAAACTACTAGCTAGAATTTCACCAAATCCATCCTTGGGATAAAATACCCGAGATAGCTTATAAGGAGGGATGGTTTATTTTGGCTCATGGTCTCTTGGCCCTTGCTTTGGGGCCTGTCCTGGTCCAGCACATCATGATGGGAGCATGTAGTGGAGAGAACTGCTTGTCTCTTGGTGACCAGGATGCAGAGAATGACAGGAAGTGGCCAGGATTCTGACATCCCCTTCAAAGACACATTCCCAATAACCTAACTGCCACTAGGCCCCACCTCCTACAGGTTCTGCCACATTCCAGTAGTGCCAGAGATCAGGGACCAAGCCTTTAACACATGGACTTTTGGGGGACACTTACCAAACCGTATCAGCCCATGTCTGAGAGATGCAGGCTAGGAAGGAGCAGAGACCTTCAGAGTAGACAGATCTATACATGAGGCTGCCTTTTCCACTTAAGCACCTGGGGTGACTCACTTAAGTCTTGAGCCTCAGTTTTGTCCCCTGTAAAGTGAGTTGCTGTGAAGATGAAATGTGATCATGTATGTAAAGTCCTCAGGACATTGCCCAACTCAAAGTAACCCCTTAGTAAGTGCTAATTTTTATAATTATTAATGGACAAATGTGGCAGGGGAAAACTGTTTGGTTCCTACTGGGATTAAAGACCCTTACACAGTTTCAACAATTTTGACATACCAGGGTGCCCACATGTGGTGTTACGCAATATAAACACACATGCATAACACAGAACAGGAATTTATTTTCACTGAAAGGGTGGTGTACGTCTTAAAAGTGAATTCAAATTAGCAAATATTTAAGTGCCTATTTGTGTCTGCACTTAGTCTGGAGGATTAAAGGGGAGGGTGACAATTCTAGGCGAGAGATGGAACTACTGCAGATCTAGGAATCTGGCTCTCAGAGCCCTAGGGAGCAGGGCTGGGCACTGAGAGTACATCCAATGTACAAGTCTCCCTCCAGAGCCCTGCAGGGATGCCTTGTGGGTTTCTCTGCAAGTGGAAAGGAATTTAGTGCACCTGCCTGTGTCACCTGCCAGAGGAACCAAGATCCATATTCTGGTCATGACATCCTTCTCCAATAAACCTGATTATCTTTTCACTCATATTTCACCTTTTCCACTCATACTATCGGTTTCTCAGCAAGGCTGCTATTGCCACTTCAGGCAGGACATTGCATTATACAGGACTGTCCTGCATACTTCTGGACACTTGGCTTCACTGGCCTCCACTAAGAAAGGCCTGTAACACCCATCACCCCACCATTCCTTTCCAAATGCCTCACTCTTTCCCAGGTGTGCCAGGTGCTCTTTGCAATTGCTTGTTCCGCTTCCCAGAACTTGCCCCACCCTTCTCCACCCTTCTCCACCAAGAGCTCCTTCCTGAGAACCCAGCTCAAATGTCCCACATCAAATATCACTGGAAGCTCTTCTGGTTTCCTCTGCAGCACCCTCCCCCCACCCATGGCTGCCATGCCTTCTGAAATAGCAGGGATTGGTTCTATCGCATGAATTGTTTGGGGATCAGTGCCTTTTGTTACACTTATCCAAAGGCAAGATTACAATGAATTTAGTTATAAATTGAATGGTTTTAATTCATGATTCATGAATCAGGGGCAGCCCCCATTCTATAGCATAGAATGAGAGCTCCCAGTGGATAATGGCAGTGGGCAGGGACAAAGAAACAGAACAATAGGGGGAAAAATTGGGGTGGGCTTGGAAATGTAGCTCAGTGGTAGAGTGCTTGCCTAGCATGCATGTGGGCTAATTTTGGGTTACTTTAATGGAAGAGTTAAAGCTGAAGGGAATTCTTTATTATGCTGACTCAGGTAGACTAGAATCTCTGGTTTTCAATGAAAAATTGCTCAGGATCTGTCTACTTCCTTAACTTTCAGTTTGATCATGTGGCATATAGCATGAGTTGTGACTCTTATTTTGGCCTGATCAGGTCTACTGGGGCCTACAGCAGGAGCCCAGCCCAAAACATCTGCCTCCCATAATTTTTGTTTATCATGCAATCTCTCCCGAAGATGCACCATGTCTTAATAACCTCTGTGTGTGTGTGTGTGTGTGTTTTCTTTACAGTGCCTAGCAGCAACCTCGAGATGCAGAGTCTTAACCTAGGGTCCCTCAGGGACCCAACATATTTTCCTCTCCAAGGTGGGGCTGTGCTTCAAGGAGCCCAGCAGGGCCCGCGTGGCTTCCACTGCCATCTGGTGGCAGATCCAGTGCAGGGGGTTTGATGCACTGGAAAGAGCTGCTGGGCCCCAGGCCAGCCTGACGGAGCAGCTGGGGCTAATGGGGCCCAGTTACGGCATCACATGCCAGGATAGTATAGCAGCCATCATGATTATTAGCACCGTGACAACCACTACTTGTACAGCTATTTACAGTTTAAAGAGCTCAAATCATACTAGAGCCTTGTGAAGTCAGCAGAGCAGCAATTATTATTCGTATTTTACAGATAGGTAAACCGAGATGAATAATATCAGTAGCATCATCACCTACTACTACAAAAAACAGTAATTTGTCCTCTTCTTCCACCTCCATCCTCTCCCTTATCCTAATTATTTCATGCCTAATATGTGCCAGGCATTGAGTTAAGGGATTTACAAATATCACCTAGCAGACTCTTGAACTGCATTTTTCCTGACTTGGAGTTTGATTCAGGCAGTGCCTAAAGCAATACTGCCCAACGGAAATGTGATGTAAACCACATATGTAGTTTAAAACTCTCTCATAGCTATATTTTAAAAAGGAAACATAAAATCAATTTATTTTATGATTTCAATATACAAAATGTAATTTCAATATCTAATGATATAAAAAGTATTAATGAGATTGTTTACATTCTTTCATTTACTGTACTAAGTCTTTGAAAGGTGGCGTGCCTGTTATATTTACAGTGCTCTTCCAGCTTGGACCAACCAGAGGTCACATGCTCAGTGGTCACACGCGGCTTGTGGCTGCTATGTTATAGGGTGTGATTTTGTTGTCAGGTGTGGTGGCACAAGCCTGTAATCCCAGTACTCTGGGAGGCTGAGGCAGGGGGATTGCAAGTTCGAGTCCAGTCAGAGCATTTTAGCAATTTAGACTGCATCTCAAAATATAAAAATCAAGAAGTTGGGGATGCGGCTCAGTGCAATGGCTACATTATTTTTAACCCTCTTCCCCCGAATTGCACAATTGTAAAGAAGGAAAGTTGGCTTTCTAGTCAGGCCTTGCAGACTGCAATCTGGTCTCCAACCAGATCGTGAGCTTTAGACCGCCGCGAAGGCCGCTTGTAAGGAGAGGCAGGAGCTGGAGGAGAGAGTAGGGGATGGGAATTTCTGCGAAAAGTTGGAGCGCTGTGTGATTCCCTTCCCCACTCCCGGAGGATAGGCGGTCAGTGCCCTTTCTCCAGCTGGGGCCGAGGAACTACCTGACTCCTACCTGGAGCAGATACAGGTGAGCCTCAAGCTGACCCTGCTAGCAGAGCAAGGAGAGAGCAGAGAAAGCAGATTGCGCCTGGGGGCAGAGCAAGGGCCATGTCCTCCAGGGGACATTAGTGATTTGAAAGGGTCCAACCCAGAGGATCTCATGCCACTACCAAGAACCCACAAGGAGTGAATATGCCAAGGGAGCCAGGCAGCGAGGACACCTGGGAGTGGTTGGCGAACTTTCTTCTTGCACAGCGGAGGATGGTGTCCTGGGAGCACCCCAGGGAACTAGTCTTTGGGGAACCCACTAAAGTACTCTGTGATTGAACAGCTGCCACTTCAGTAAGACCCCACCCAGCATCCTAAAACTGGATCCCAATGTCACGTGTGGCAGGCTTGCCTTGTGTCATCAGCGTCCTGCTCCTCTCTGTGTGTGACTTGCAGCTCGAGTGGCGAGAAGACAGGGGAGCAAGGAAGGCAAGCAGCTGACTGTGACCTTTCCTTCTGTGGCTTCTCCAGCAGTGGCAGACATTATCCTAAGGGATGGCTTGGCAAGAACTGAAATTCCTGGAGAAGGACACAGGACTGTGTAGCCCCCGCTGGCCCCACACTGCATTTGACAAGGCTTTCATTTACTTTGGTGACAATCCTTTGTCCCGGGAGTATTTACTGAGCACCCAGCAATCACAGTTGCTATTATGGCTATATCAGCCTTCCTTTTGTTTGGATTAAAATTCATGATAATAAATTGATGATACTATTAGGTTAATATTGGAAGATGTATCATACAAGTAGATTAAGCAGACACCTCTGTTATAAGCAGAAGAAATCCTATTCAAACCAACACAAGAAAAGGGTAATGGAGTGTCTCATAACTGAGAAATTTAGCTGGAAACTCACTAAACTTGGCTAGTCTCAGCAGGAATATTTCTAGGACTTTAATTGGCCTGACTAGCTCAGGTGCCCACTCTTTGGGGTTGCCGATTAGAGGAGGACAAGATATTGCAACTGATCAAACATACAAGGACTGGAGATAACTTCCTGACGTGAAGGGGCACACTGAGATCAAACCGTATCGTCCATCATGCACCAGGGCAGTAAGTGCAAATGGGAGCACAGAAGAGAGGGTGATCAACGTTTCTCCCTAATTTAGCATTTTTAGTCACTTACAATAATAACGATGATAAATTACTTTACTTTCTATAAGCCAGTACTTTACTTTTTTTTTTTTTTTTTTTTTGGT
>PVJO010020591.1:0-31687 GCA_004026905.1 Hystrix cristata
ACACACACTTTATCATTCCTGCTTGCTTCCGAAAAGTCTCAGATAGCACTCTGATGAGAGCAGAGTGATTAACCCACCATGATGGCCAGACCACAGTGCCAGTTGCGCGATCTGGATCAGGAGCTCACCTCTGATTCCAGGGCTTGGGTTAGACCCACCTAAACCACATGGAGTGAACATGGGTGGGGTTGGTCCCCAAGGAAACGCAAGGCAGAGGACAAGCAAGAAGAGTGATGCTGGGTATAAAAAACAGCACTTGTCCGCGCAGGAGCCTAAGCTGGCCTCTCTTGAGCTGCCTGAGAGGCCCGGATGGAAAGCAGACTTCAGGCTCACGACCTGTTCTGGGCTGTTTCCTGCAGGCCCTCCTCCTCTCAGTCCAGTTCCCAAACCGCGCTGGCACCGACTTGATTCCGCCCCCTGTACCTCAGTCTTTGGGATGTGCCCTGCGGGATGATTACTGTGTCCCAAAAGTACCCGCGTGAGGGTCCGGCGCTTTTTGATTTCCTTCTAGAGCGCAGGGGAGTTTTACTTGGAACCGTCCCCAAACCTGCAGCAGAACCCATGACACACATAAACTTTGTGGTCAGGTATTAATGGGAGGAAAGTGACAGGGTAGTGATGGAGAGTGTGGCCCTTTTGGAATTGGTTCTACGAAGCCAAAGAAGACCCAGGTTCCAGGTGGTGAACAGCAGTGAACAGCGCAGTAACCAAAGGCCATGCAGGAAGCGAAGCCGAGGGAGAGGACACGCGATATGGAGAGCAGCTGCCAAGTCAGTGACTCAGGAGTTGACACGAGACAAGTCCTCTTCATCTTTTATTTTCCAAATAAACTAGAAGGTGACTCTTAGATGCGGGAGGCTGACATTTCGGTTACACAATAATAAAAACCAAAAAATTAGAAGCAATGGCAAAAGGTACAATGTGTGATTATTTTCAGATGGGAAGACTGGGGTGGAATGACTATTTCGCTGTGCCTATTTTAAGCTGTGAAGACACAGCACAATACTGCGCAGTGATTTGGTATTTTAATAGGCCACGATCAAATGTTGATTAAAATTTGGAAGCTTGAGCCTCCTTTCATGAAAACTCCCTTCATCTGCTTTTCAGATGTAACTTTCTTACTCCTGCTGCCCTCGTTCAAAATTGTAGTTATTAGTTTTCTAGATGATACCATTCAAAATTAGGTCGGGGCATGGGAAAAATATTAACAACTCGGTGGAAAAAATAAAGGATATGGACACTAGTGACCCCAAAGACTGCAAAAAGGTAACCATGAAATAATAGTCACTTGCATTCAAAATGCACGTAAGTCTTTATGGGAATGAGCGTGGGGAGGGGCTGGATGGGAGGAAAGCTTAAGAAATCAATTAAACATATGCTTAACCCTCTGGGAGACTAAGATCCACACAGATTTAAAGGTAAAAGGACATTTATGCAAATGTGTACCAAATGGGGAATAAATGATGGATCAGAAAAAGCACAGTTGTATTTTCATCATGCTTTGCAATCATCACCTGAATTTTATGATAATGGCTTCAGTGAGTGTCTATCCTTTGTGGAAGCCCAAAGGGATTATAAGTAACAGGATTATCGCTCTATTTTCATGCTGTATGAACTCCTTCCGGGGCAGATGAAGAGCCAGAGTCTGCTTTTCACCCTGTGCCTCTCTCACTGGAGTATCTGTACCTGCCAGGAACTGATCACAGACAATCTGCTGAACTCTGGGTCTGGCTAATGTGAGCAAATAGGAACGCATCAAACTTCCAGAGAAATTGTTGACAGTTGCCAGCCGTCATTAATGTTCAGTGCTCCCTTGGATTTTGGCCACGTTCTTACCTTTAATCACCAGACACCCTTAGGAGACTGCACCACACCTGGGACAGGGGATCGTTTACCACGTGCAGATGGGTTACCGCAGCAGTTCACTTAGACAGAGTTTTGCATTTATTCTGGGTCCCAGAGGCTTTCCTTTTATAGTGCAGTTATATCCACTAAAATTATAACTTCCAAAATTCTGTTCTATTTTATGGCTCTTGCAAAGTATTTATGACCTCTGCTGCTTAAGTGGACATTTTTAGAGATTTACTGCTGAAAGCTTTTGGGAGAACTACACAAGCCTGGTGCTGCTGGTGCTGAACTCTCAGGTGGGGATTCTGCAGAACTCTTTTATAGGATCCCGACAGAAGGTGTATTCTGTTTTAGAATTAGAATTTGTTACCTTAGAAGCAGATCATGTTGAAATAAGGAAATTAACAAGCATTTTACATTATGCGCATCAATATGCCAATTTTTCCCCCTGCTAGTTTAAGGCTATTTTAGGCAGCGAGAAATTCAGTTGCTTCCTAATGTGTTAGGAAAGCAGTTAATTGTGCCTTTTTTCATTTTTTACTTAAGTGCAGATGGCAATTTCCTGTCCGCTTTTGCTATCTGCTCCCTTCTGTACTAAGCTATTCAGTGTACCCCTGTAGCCTGGCAGGTAGAGTTTGCAGGGAGCGTTACTGGGCTGAGTTCCACAGAAGCACAGGCAAAGGATTCTCTGCCTTGAGCTGTCGGTCTCTGCCAGACTGAAGGGTTTTGCACAATGAAGACTGGAATATATAAGAGAAAGAAGCATGTGTTTCTACCACACTGTAGAGTGCAGAGCAGCGAAGAGGACTGGCAGAAGGAAAGCCGAGTCCTCGTCACACTCTCCACGAGAGAAGAAAGAACTGGTCATGTTCTCTTGGGTTTGCAGCGTCTCTGACAAATGCACACACTTGTGTGCAGGACTGGCCCTCTATAATGGTGTAGCACACATGCCATTTTCAACAGAAGAACTAAAATGAAATCCATCTGACAGTAATTTCAAAGTAATGTTTTTATATTTTACTGACACTATTAGCCATGACAAGATCAAATCCCACAGCAGACCCCAATCCTGATAACTCACTTGATGACACTGCGCGAAACTTCATGGGCCCAGCTTGTAGCCGAATCAGCCGTTCCACATGCTCAAGCCACCCTGGACTGTTTTTCCGAGAGTTGTGTGGATTTACTGCCTTTCAGGCCCAGAACCCAAAACGTTTGAGCATCTCTCACGTAGTCACACTAGGGAGGATGATGGAAGACGAAAGAGGCATATTAAACCTATTTGGGCACATGGCTTCCTCTAGATCTTCTGCTTCTACTACACTTCCTCTCTCCCAGCCATGGTGACCTGCTATGTCCAGAACACATCATGTTTCTGCATGCCTCGCGCCCCCAGAATATGGTATATCTTGGGCTCAAGAGTATCTGATTGTCCTTAGAGTCTTACTCAAGTATTAAATCCTCTGAAAATGTTCTTGATTCCTCAAGCAAAACTAGCCATTCTTTCCCTGATGCATCATTATTAATTACATTTGCTAATTTAGGGTTCTACTGTGATATGTCTAAACCCTTATCAATTTCTTTATCCAGACTACAAACTCTCGGAAGTTGAAAATCTTGTCTTTTCCTCATCTTGGTATCCCCCTTCCCTTCCTCCCCTCTACCTGCTCGTTTCCAGTGTCTAATAGGACAAATGCCTGACCCAAGGAGCATGTAAGCTAACAGCATATGGACTAACCACAACAGCAACAAAACCAAAGAACTAAAATAAAAGAAACATTACACCGGCCTCCAGCACCCAGCCACAGATCTAAACCTACAGAGATGTCAGAACGCCTGGAGAGGTCTTTGCTTTCTCTTATTTTCTTTTCCTCTTCTTATCTTTAATCTTAACCAACCCTGCCTTAATTCTACAGCCCTGTCCCTTGTATTTCCTTCTTTTCTCTCTGTCTCAGATCTTTTAACCCTTCTTTCTACTTTCCCTTCATGCTTAAATTTGCAGACCATTGAAGGTAGGAATTTGGTAGTCTCAGGTCTTGGGCATCTAAGAATCTTCTTCCTTAAGTCCTTCTGCACCCAAGGGCTTGACTCTACGATAGTATCCAGAGCAGGCACTCGGAATCCCGCTGAAGGAAAGAGGATGAAAGAAAATAAGCAAGTGGTGTCCAGTAGAAGCAGCCATGGAACATGGACATGACCCAGAACTGCTCATTTTAATTTTAAGGAAATTCTCAAGCCCCTGGTGCCCTAACCTTACTTTCTGTGTGGGTGTGTGTAAGTGGGATGCAAAGTGTCACCCTCAAATGACCTATTAAAATGAGATACGTTTAAATTATTGTTAAAATGCCACATAAGTTTAGAATATAATCTTTGATATTAACATTGAATGTAGACCAACAAAAGAAAAGCTAAGCGAGATGTAATAATGATGTGGCCAGTGCTTTGCACAGCCTCATTCCAATTCAATGAGGAGATTTAGTTATTTCTCAGCTTGGCGACGAGGAAACTGTGGTAGAGGGCGGGTTATGTAATGACTTGAGCTCGCATATGTGTAAATAAGTGGTGCTTATGGGTTTCAAACAACGATGTCTGGCTCTGAGTCTACCATCTCCAATATATGTAGCCTCTAAAAAGTCATGGAAAACTGTATTTTGATATGGTACTATGAGATCAATGTGAACAAATTAATTTCTTATTTCTGCATGACAACCTAGCATTGTACCATTCTCTGTGTGTATGTGTGTGAGTGTGTGTATGCAGTGTTCATAGTTGGAGTTCATGCCACATAATTACTCAGCTCTGTCAGTCTTTCTGTTTTACATTTTATAAATGTTTAAATTAATGACTGAATTTCTTGATTAATAGTCACAGATTGGTTAATAAAAGTTACAATAAAACTCTGAGATTTCTAATTCCAGATTTCTATTTTCTTCATGATCACAAAACCATGCTTCAGACCATTTGCTCATTATTTGTTCAACTTCTGGACAGGACTGAGATTATTAGCATAAGTAAAGGCAAGTTCGTACCTTAGATGACTAAGCACAGATACGGAACGATGCCTGTGGGATCCCAGATAGTTTTAATGGAATTCGAGGTAGTCTTAAGAATAGCTAAACTGTCTGCAGTGTTTCTTATGTACCAAAACAGGGCTAAGTTTCATGTATGTGTCAACTCCTTAAATTCTCTAAACAAGCTAAGAAATAGGCACAAGTGTTATCCTCATTTTACAAATGAGAATATTTAGACTAGAAGAAGTAATTTGTCCAGTGTCACATAAGATCAACGGAGACTCGAGGATCAGTTTTGGAACACACGGATTTTGTTCCAATCCCTGTGCATACTGCTTCACTACACTAGATTATCAATTTTTTGAGGTCAGAAAAATTTAGCCAATGTAAACTATAATAATTAGAACAAGATATTTTGTTATTCAGGCAAATGACCCAAGTTAGATCTCAGAAGTCAGAGAATTTTTACTCATGAATAACTCAACATCCCAGTACCACCTAATGGTAAGCGAATAAGTTCTCTACAGTCTTCTGGGAGATTCTGATTATTGAATTATAAAGCTCTGAGTGTGGTAAGAACTAGAGTTTGAAATTCTTATTTTAAAATCTTCTTATAGTGAATTAGAGATTGAGAGACTGTAGGTATTCTGAGCTAATTTTCAATCAATGTTATTAGAAAGTTGACCAGCCCAGGATAAAGGGTCCAGATTCAGGAAACATCGTTAAACCAGTATCATTCATATGAAAAACATTCACAAGAATACACCGTTAATTTTGGTACAGAAGGAATGTAGGTTTTAGCAGGGCACAGGGAGAGTGGGCTTGCACCAAACATCAGGCTTTCATGGTTCGTACCGAGGAGCAGTTACTGTTTGAGTGACAGCTCCTCCAACCATCTTCCTTCATTTTCTCTCTCAGCTTATCCTGTTCCACTGCTGGATTTTAAACTTTTCCAAGTGGGTTGGGGAGAGTCATATTTTTCAGTAGAAAGTCTGCAAGAAAGAACTGGAGCTCGGTGGGTCATGGGAAGTTGTGTATATCCTTGGATAGATGGAAAAAGAAGTAGGTCATTTTCAGTAAGAATGGGATGCAACCATTACATGCTCCAGTTAATAATTCTCAATTTTTAAAAATTAATGGATAAGGAGAAAATAATTTTAAACTAAAAATTGGATTACTTAAAATGAAAGAAGAAAAAATGAACAGACCAATTATGGGAAGCAGAGAGGAGAAATGCTACAGGAGAGTGATTAAATGTAAATGCTCCTTATGGAAAACAGAGAAGAGAGGGAATAAAAGAATACAAATAAAGCACAGAAGATTTTTTGAAAAGGGACTATTTTACTGTCATAGGCATGTAGTGTTTAGAAAGGTAGGTGCCTGCGGACTGAGGGGTGTGCAAGACATCCTTTGTCACTTAGGTTCCCATTCTACTAGGTTGACCACAAAAACAGAATTAATGGGCTCACTACACTTTTGGCACAGTTTTTCTCATTGATATTTGAGCAAAAACTAGAAAAAGAAAAAAAAAAACACTGTTGGCAAGAACCTCTTAGAGTTGTGTGCTTACTGAGGGTTTGTGGAAGTTCGGAGGGCTGTCTCTGGGGCCTCACACAGAACCTGGGAGAAAGGAGCTACCAGGAATTTGTCCAAGAGCAGAGTTTGTGAGGTTCCAGCACGTGACACAGGATCTACCTGATTCCCCTCAATGAGAGCAATCCAGGAGGCTGCCAGAGAACTCAACATCGAAAGACCTCTAGGAAGTTCGGGTAACTCAGAACACTTTCTTGTCTTTGGTTTGTGATCCTACCCAGCAGGCTTGGGCAGCCTTAACGAAGTACTGTAGACCGGCTGGCTTAAGCAACAGAAATTTATTTTCTTAAAGTTTTGGGACTGGATCGGGTGCCGGCATGACCGGGTTCTAGTGAGGCTCTTTTCTTTGTTTGAAGACAGCTTCCATGTCTCTGAAGTCTTTTCTTATAAGAGCACAAATTTCTCCCTGGAAAGCCCCACACTTATAACCTCTTCTAAAGTTCTGGTCCTGTCACCAGGTGTTATCTTACTGGCAGGGAGACCTTCAGCATACGGATCAGGGGAAGATAATTCTGTGCATAGCACTGCCCTTAAGATTACCATCTCCCACCCTGTCATGTCCACAGAACTTACTGAAGCAAGGAGCTCTAGTTATTCAATGCTGAATTACTTGCCAATGCAGGACTAAATACAGATGCCAAGATGATACTTTCTTTTAACCAAGAAATATAGAATTACAGTGTATATATGCATATATTCAAATACATACATATGTATGCACTTATACATATGAAATGTGTATGTGTGTGTACATATATACAAAAATGTATCTGTATAGCTATATACACATATGTGTATACACCTAGTGATACCTATAGACACATAAGTGTATGTGCTACACAGGCATACGTGTGTATATATGTAGACACCCACGTGCATACCTGTGCCCTTACCTATAACCACATACATACTCATCTCTAGTGTTTTTTGTTTTGTTTTGTTTTGTTTTGTTTTGTTTTGTTTTTGTGGTGCCAGGGATCGAACTCAGGGCCTTGTGCTTGCAAGACAAGCACTCTAATCACTGAGCTAAATCCCCAGCCCCCCTAGTGATTTTTAAAAGTCAAAATTAAATAATTTCCTTGTTGTGTGTTTCAGGGCACAAATGGTAGCTGAGATGGAAAAGTGGAATGTGAATGCTCACTTTTTCACTGTTCTTCCATCGGCACAGTTGTCACATGATGAAGTTTGTTTTTCTAACATGGAACACATTTGTTAAAGGTCATTAAAAAGTTGTAAAAGCAGTGTTCTGGTGTGGGTCTGAAATGTGCCCCCAAATGTGTGTGTTGATGGATGGACCCCAGAGCAGCAGTGTTCAGAAGTGAAGGCCTCAGGAGCTGACTGGTTCCTGAGGGCTAATACCCACGATTGGAATAATCCACTCTGGATCCACTGCTCAGTGGGCTTGGAGGAGGGCTTTGTGCAGAGATCAGTGTTCACAAAGGGAGCAGTTGTGCACATTTACAGGCTTCCTGAGATAGCCATGAACTAAGACGTCTGAAACCATAAGCCAGAAGAAACCTTCTTTCTTTAACTCATTTTTCTCAGGTATTTTGTCACAGAGATGGATAGCTAATGAACACAGGTAGTAGGCCTGGTGAATACAGCATACTGACCTGGGGCTGGGCAAAAACGAAGGGCAATTGAGGCACCTTTGTTCCCTGTGCCTAGAATCCTCTGGGCTATCTTGTGTGCTATCTCCTGTTTCTGACAGAATTAATTACACCTCCTCTCTGCTTTGTAGCTTTGTAAATTGTGAATTATTGAATGTATTTTACCTTCAAAAATGTGAATTCTCCATTTTTAGTATAAAAATTATTCTCTATTAAATAACAGTTGTCTAATTTAATGTCTCTCTATATTTTTTGTCTGCTCTTGATTTTTTATGGATAAATTATAAACTTAAATTAAAACATTGGTTTCGCTGCTTTCTTATATTTCTACAAGTTTTTTTTTAAATATAGCCAAAACTAAGCTCTCAGATGCTTAAAAGTTTATTATATATTTTAACAGATGGTAGCATTTCAGAATATGACATAGTACTCTGACATTTAAATACCTTTCAATCTAAAGTTTGTCTTATTTTGTGCAGTTAACTCTTGAACAGCACAAATTGGAATTAGCTGGTCCATTTCCATGTGGATGTTTTACCGAAAGATTTGTGACAATTTTAAAAAACTGGCAGATGAACTGGGTAGCTCAAAAATATAAAAAAATGAAGACAAAGTCAGATGTCATAAATACAAAAACTATTATGCAAAATAATGCCCTACCATTATCATAAAATATTCATAAATCTGTTATAAGAAGTTCAAATTTATTAAATCTTACACATAAAAACACAGACCCCACATGGTGCCATCCACAGCTGAGAGAAATATATGCAAATATAAAGATGGGACATTAAATTATAACAGCATAAAATTCACTGTTGTGCTCCTCCTGTAATTTCACGGCCCCCTCCTGTCGCTATTGTGGGCTTTAGTGCTCACAGCCTCCAGTTGCAAGGCCATGATGCTAATGCTGTCCCCCTCAGCAGGTCACCTCTCCAGCAAGTGACTGTTGCAGTAACACGTGATCCCTCTTGATTCTTGCATAGCTTACACCGTGTGTGATGCATACGTCATAAAATAGATGTTCATTGATTGCTTACCTTACCGATGAGGCTTGCAGTTAACAAGAGGCTAGTAGTAAAGTTGTGGGGGATTTAAAAAGTCATCCACGGATTTTCCACTGCCGAGGGTGGGAACTTGAGGGCCATATTCCTAACCCTTCCGTTGTTCAAAGGTTGTCTGTATGAATTTTAATACAAACTTTAACATTTGTATCTTTATCTGCTATATATGTTCTTCTATCCTACTATAAATGGCAATTTGGTTGGTTTTTTTTGTTTTTGTTTTTTTTTTTTTTTGGTGCTGGGGATCGAACTCAGGGCCTTGTGCTTGCTAGGCAAGTGCTCTAACTATGGAGCTAAATCCCCAGCCCTGGCAATTTGGTCTATAACGCTCCACCAGATCATCTCTGCCTTTTAATGGATGATTTTAGACTTTCATCAGTTTTCTAATGATTAATGGTGTTCAAACATCTGGTTACCTTTGCTTTCTCTTTCTTTGGTTGACTGGGTCAAATATTTATGGCACATGTTTTTTTTCCCCTATACTATTAGCAATTCATAAAATTAATATGTATTTGCTATTGATCATTTGCAAGATTTTAACTTAGATTAACCAGACTTTTAGCTCTTTTGCTTAGATTTTATGTATAAATTTATTATGACATGCTATAAACACAGAAATATATATTCATTTCTTTGAATTTATTTTGCTCTCTGTAAGAAAGTGAGAACCTAAGGACATTATAACTTGTTTTCTTTTCCGAAACCCATACTCCTGGCCCTCTACCTCTTGCTAACATCATCTGAATTTTTAGTTACAGAATTTGATTTCTGATTCTTTACATTATGTCTGAAGAAATATTTAAACAAATGGATTTATTTATTTTTTTGATCACCCCCTTTTTGGTAGCCTGTTTCTTCTTACTTCTTGGGCTCCTTTTTCTTGAATTATACTTGAGTTTTCAAACAACCATGGGTGGCAATCTTTCTGACACGCCACACATCTGACAATGTCATTATTTTGCCTTCAAGTTTGAATAGTACTGAAGTCTAGTGTTTTAGCTTCCCAATAGTTTTTGGTGATAACTTTAAATCTGTAGCTTCATCGTCATCGGCTCTCAACGTTGTCAAAAAGACTATTTTTGTTCATCTGATTGATGTGTGGGCTCTTTTTCTTCAAAGGTAACCTACTTTTTTCCCTGTAAAATTTTGTAGGATTTCCTCATCATTTTTAGACTTGTGAAATGTCAGCATGGTGGCTTACATAGATGTGCGTTACACATCTTCCTTGGTACCGGCAAGTCCTTTCCATTGTACCATTAGGTCAGATTTTTTTCTTCGAATCTATGTGATTGATTTGTCATTTTCCTACTTCATTCTGTTTGTTTTTTCTGGAAGTCCTCATTGTAGGATATTGGAATTTCTTTTCTGTGTCCACTTACTTTTCTTTCATTTTTTCCATTTCTGTTTCTTCTGTGTTGTATTCGTGGAGATTTCTTTGGCTCTGTCCTCTTGCTCATGGCTTTCCTAGTCTAGCTGTGCCCAGTCAAACCACCCAGAAAGGGTTTGCTTTACCATTTCAATTACCCCAGTTTTAATTTCCACAATCTCTATTTCCTTTTTTCAAATTTTACTTTATTAGTACATTTTGCAGTGTATGAAATTTAGATACATGTGCATAACACATCTTGATTCTTTATTCATCCCCTTCCCCTCCCCACTCACCTCCCTGCTGCCATCTCTAAATCGCTTTCCCCATTTTGATTATTATTATTTTAGTTTACATTTTAAATTTTCTTTTTATTAATAAAAAACTGAATGAACAGAGGCTAATTCCAAAACTTTATTTCTTATTTTCGCAACTTTGTGTTCTTTTCTTTCTTTCTTTCTTTTTACAGATATATATCAGTGTAAAATTTCTTTGTTTTGACTTTCCTCAAATTATTAGCAATTCTTTTGTTTTCTATTATTCTCTGTGTGATTGTCTCTGGCTGCCTGAGTATAGGTTTTACTTCTGTTTACCATAATTTGCTTTAGGAATTTCAGGTGAAGGTTAAAGAACTCCAAGTTTTGTTCACTGTTTAAGAGCCCCATTTCCTTTTTTCAAGTACTCATACAGATTTATTATTTTAAATATAAATACATTCTTTCAGTTTATGGTATTTTGGACAAAAGAGCAGCTGGTTATATATTGGTCCAGTGCTGTTTTCATACTTTGAACTTCCTAAAATAAAGATTATTAAAGTCTCTCTCTTACTGTCTTCATAGACAGAGATTAGGGAGAGTTATGACAAGAGGCATAGAGCCGTTTTCTTTAATTTCATGGTATCTGAGGCATGAGACCAGGTGGAGATGCCTGCTCCTTTCTTTCCATTGGGTCTGTCCTCTCTTAGTATTTCCAAACTGTTAAAATAAAATAATGAATATTGTATTCCTTCTTGTCTGGGTCACAGTCTTCCAAAAGTATAGATCGCATCTTATTCTTCCTTCCATTTTTATATGGTTCGTACATGACGTGTGATAAACTTTTGCTGAATTAAACCTAGTTAAACTGAATATGAAAATTTCCCAAACACTGAAAACATACAGTGAGGCTTCAAGTATGAATTTCCATAGTGGTAGAGGAATTTTAATTGTTTTTAAATAGTAGGATGATAAAATCAATAATATAACAATGCACTTGAATCAAGTAACCAACTTCAGTGACTTTTATTTAAATGTATGAGTTAACAGTTTGATCAACTGAAATAATTGCTTATTTCCATTCAGTGGTGGAACCTCCCATACATGAAGCAGATTGTCTTAACATGGCTAATTTACCTCACAGTTCTTTCTCACAGAAAGAAATTATAAATCACTAACGCATCTCAGTTTGTAACCACACAACTCTTTCCACCAAATCCAATCATCAATAGCCTCTCCACGCTGGGTGTAGTGATGTAAGCTTCTATTCCCAGCACCCAGGAAGTTGAGGCAAGAGGATTGCAAGTTCAAGGCCAGCCTGGTCTACACAGTGAGACCTTCCTTGAAAAAATAAAATAAGATAAAATAAGATTAAAAAAACGCAGGACAAAAATTAAAAATAAAAACACAAACAAAAAAGTGTTTTGTGGATGAAGAAAATTAACAAAGCTTCTGTTCTCTCCTATGTTAGGTCTTCTACTTTGATTGGTGCATAAGTGACCCTGCATGTGGAAGTGGATGGACTGGAACATACAGGTAATTTTATTTATGAGTTTTTGGGAACTTGTTATATTGTTTCTCATACTGGTGGTACCATTTTACCTTCCCACCTCCAATACATAAGAGTTTCAACTACTGCACTTCCTTGCCAATACTTGTTTGTTTAGCTATCCGCCATCCTGTCAGCTGGAAACTTTTCTTAGTTTTAATAACTTCGTACAGTGAGGATGCACACAGAGACCACACACAATGTGTGTTGACCAAGGAAACTTTCTTTTACTTATTGTTATATTGGAGGAGAAAGCTTACATATATTATTGAAAGTCATTACTACTTTTCATGTTATTATCTAAAATACACACAGACATAGAAGTAACTCTCAATGTGTGTATAAAACTTTTGCTTGCCAAATGTAAGAATGCACAAAATGATGTCTCCTTTCACGTCAGTGTAAGGGGACTCAGGGCTGTCAGTGTAAGGACTTCTAAACACAAACTTCATCCGGGAGCCGTACTGCGAGTCCAGAGAGCATATTTCAGGCAAACAAATATGCAAGAGTCTTGCTTATTTTGGATGTGTTTTGGTTGTTCCCATTTCTTGTCCTAGAATTGCTTTATTAAGGAGGTAAAAATAAGGTATGTTTGATTTCTCTAAGAATTAGAATAGAGCTCTTTATCACATTATTTCACAAAGCATTGAGATAATATTTCTTCTCTAAGAAAAGCTCGACATATAAGTTATTGTCTGTCTTGGAAACCAAGGAAGTGGAAAAATGTGGGAGCTTGGAGAAGACTCATTCATTTGAAATGGGGGAAATGTTTTTGGCTTGTTGGACTTCTAGATATGGCTAATAACGTATTTATATCAAAAAATGTTATATCTAGATTTTGCCAATTGTATAGTTTTGCACGAGTCACACTTTCTTACAAGTGAAATGAGTATTTAAAGCATCAGCTATCCTCACTTTAAAGTGCTAATTTGATAATCAGATAACAAAATATTACAGAAGTAGTTTGCTATTTATCAAGTACTGTATAAAGACGAGTTAGTCAGAACATTATATTAATACGCGGTTCATTTTTCACTGATTGTGCTGAGCTGATTTTGGGAGACTCATAGTTGCCTAAACACTTACTGAGGTCTTAAACATTATGGTATCACAGAGGAAGGAGAGAGGAACCAACTTCCCCCTGCCTAAGTATGGATGGACGTGAGGAGCTCCACCTCTTTGGTGTGAAGTGAGGATTTGCTACTGCAGGCATGAGAATCCCAAAGTCCTTAGAAGCATCTGCCTTATACACTTTCCTAAATTATTCTTGAGTTCAATATTTTTTCCTCTCTTAGAAAATATTTTTCTGTCCATATTCATGGGTGTATAAGTTCGAAAGGAGGTAAAAATCTAGAGACCAAAGAAGATGGAAACCGATGCATTGTTTACAGCTCAGTGTACACAGCCACTTCCAGCGCAACAGTGCTTTAATTTGTTACCAAATAGTCAGACACGAATTAGGCCACCCACAGGTGTGTGTCTGTGTGGCAGAGTTTGCGGGGAGCCCCGCGCTGTTCCCAGGGGAATGGCTCAGGGGAAGTGGCTGCTGCTCTATGGGACTGAGAACCCAATTCACCATGCGGCTTTTTATTTTTTTTTTTTTTGGTGCCGGGGATCGAACTCAGGGCCTTGTGCCTGTGAGGCAAGCACTCTAACCACTGAGCTAAATCCCCAGCCCTACCATGCGGCTTTTTAGAAGAATTAATGCAATGTAATTATATATTGTATTTATTACACTATATTGCATTACATATGTAGCTGTCTGTCCTCTCTCATTCATACTGTGAGCTTCTGGAAGACAGAGTCTAAACGTCTTCCAGACGTTTCCAGTGCTCAGGGTAATGTGTGACATACGGCTCATGGGGTCTGCTACAGACACAGTGTTGAAAGTCTGAGCAGTGAATGGCTCATAGTGCGATCCAGGCAGCTCCTGAGGAGGAAGGCGTCTCGCCCAGGATGGAATCTAGCTTCAGGCAAAGCCCGGGGATGGCTTTAATCTCAGAACATGCTTGGGGCACCACTACCTCATCACCACAGCGGGCGTTGGTGTCAATCCACTCAGTTATTTGAATCACAGTCAAAAGAAACCAGTCGATGGGAAGAGATGGGCAGGCAGGTTTGTATGTGAAGATGCCACTAACAAGATGAGGAAAGGAACTGAAGAGTGAAAGACGATGTGATAGAGCAGGCAAAGATGAAGATGAAAGAATAAGACTGTATTTTAAGGTAGAAATTGAGTTGAATAAAACAGTGCAAGCAAGCAAAGGAGGAAGGCTATAAGCAAGAATAGGAAATTAGAAAATTTCAGCAGGAAGGTACAGGAGTATTATAGGAGGTTCCTGTATATTATAGAAGAGCCATATGATTTCTCAAATATTGTTGGTGCAACAGGGTGGTGGGTCAGAACTGATTCGTGGACTTTTCCTGAGAGAGAAATGTGACCGAGCAATCTTCATTGCCAATCCACAGTGCATGATGGTTCTCCGAGCGGAGCTGTACCGTCAGCCCAGTGCCTTCCTCTGTGCCTCGGGGTCGTCTTCTCGTGGGTGCTTCAGATCTTTGCCCTCATCTGCTTTCTCTTCCCTGCCCCATTATCTCTGTCAAGCTCATCATAAGATCACTTAGTAGAGCCGGGCGTGGTGGTGCAAGCCTGTACTTGCAGCACCCTGGAAGGCTGAGGCAGCGGGATTGTGAATTTGAGGTGAGCCTGGACGATGTGAAGACTTAGCCAGACTGTCTCAAAATAAAAAAGTATAACAGGCTGGGGATAGATCTTAGTATGAAGGCCTTGGGTTCAGTTTACACACAAAAAAAAGACTTGGAAAGTCTGTCCTGGTGGAATCTGAGGTTTCACTGAAGACTTGATCTTTTGTGTCTTCCTCCTTAATTTGAAGCCTTGTGGCCTGCTGGGGTTCGACAAGAGGTGAAGATCTAGAGACTTTGGCTTCATTTGTTCTGAGCTCCCAGGACATAGGAGCCCCAGGAGGGGCAGGGCACTCAAGGCCCCAACTGTAGCTTTTTGGGGAAACTAATATTTAATACATATAATTTTTGAAAATTGCCTACAAATATTTAGCTATTCATGCACAACTTAATTCGTGGGATAAACTCTATTCATGGTAAGCTCTAGTTCAGACACTGTGAGTCTGCTGTAAGCAGGCGAGACTGTGCTGTCACGTGACCAGTCTTCTCTGGAATCCAGAGCTCTGCTGGAGGTCGACACACAGGACCCCACTGGGGAGACCAGCCTCCAGGTTCTGCTCTTTGGAATCCTTATACATACTCAGTTTTCCAAAAACACAGGTATGACCACATCATCACCTTTATTCAGACATCCTCAATGAATCTCCAAGGTATGGAAAAGAATTTACATGCTTCAGCGTGAACATTCAAATACTAAAGTTTTTGGCTTTTTCTAGACTTTTCCACCTAGCTTCTCCACCACTGGCTTTCCATAGAGCCAGGACATCTTTGTGTGAACTTTTTTTAATTTTAATTTTTATTAATATGTATTTGCAGTACATAATGATTACCTTCCTAGTGGGGAGTTGATACATGTATATAACACATCTTAATTCTTTTTATACCACCTTCCCCTCTTCTTCTTCCCCTTTCCCTCCTCCATCTCTGGGTCCTCTTCCCATTTACAAAAGATCTCTCTTCCTATTTCCTGTTTTCTGTCTTTTATTTTGCTCTTTATTTATAAAATATATTTAAGCTTGTGTGTCCTGATTTATTTTACTTAAAAATATGCTTTCAAGGGGCATCTACTTTCCCACAAAAGACACAAGTTTATCCTCCTTTATGGCCAACTAGTATTTCACTGTATATAAATACCACATTTTCTTTATCCATTCATCTGTGGATGGACGTACAGGCCACTTCCAAGACTTAGCTGTTATGAATTGCACTGCTATAAACATGGATATGCATGAATCACTGTATTACTTTAACTCTTGGGAAGACAACTAGAAGGGGAATAGTTAGGCCAAATGGTTTTATTTTTGAGACGGGGTCTCACTGCATAGTCCAGGCTGGGCTTGAGCTCTCAATCATCCTGCCTCAGCCTCCTGAATGCTGAGATTGCAGATACCCCAGCATACCTGGCTTGTGTCCTCATTTCTCTGTGAACACAGTTAGCAACCTCTCACCGTTGGACCTTTGTTCTAGCCGTCTTCCCCATCTACACTGCATTTCCCCCTGAAGTCTTCATAAGGCCCTTTGAAAGTCTTTCTTACTCTGAATTTTTCCTGACTTTCTCAGGGGACTTTCTCTCTTAACACTGTGTTCGTACTTCAGTGGCCTGACATTGGTTGGCGTTATTTAGGTACAGTTCCGACTCTCTACCAAGACTGTGTGGCTGTACGGGGCAAAGTGCCAGAGCTGTCCATAGAGGGAACCAGAAGTGCCTCAGCACAGCTCAAGTGTCCTGGAGACGGCAAGAGGATTTAGGCAAAGCAAGAACTTCTGCGAATTTGTAGACCACGCTAAGCTGGCCAGACAATTTTGGTCACAGGATTTTGCTAATATTACATCGCGTCATATGCTTAGCCCCACTTTATTAAAATTCTTCATCAATAGCATTTGAATGACTGTGCAACTTTTAGCAAATTGATAAATTCTGATTTGTTTAAAGATAGTTTGAGTATTGGCTATTTAGGTGGTTTTTATTTATTTGTTTTACTATGATAAACATCACCATGATAGACATTTCTGCCTGTTCATAGCCTGTGTCTGATTGTTTCTTAAAAGAGGTACATTTGAGGTAAAACTAGAAATGTATCGGGTTCAAAGAAGCCAGACATAATCATGGCCCTATTCTAGGGTTTCATTTTTTTCTTAGATTAGAGAAGTGTAGGATTGCTGTAAAAGCCTGTTAATTAATCTCCCTGCTTCCAGTCTGCACCCCTCCAATCCATTCCCGACCTTCAGCCAAAGTAAACTCTTTAGAGTATAAATCTGATTGTGTCCTCCCCACTAAGCTCTGGAAAACGGCTTCTTGATGTGTCATGTATAAACTATCCAAATCCAGGAACATGTTAAAACTTTTAATGTACATTACCAAATTGTTCACAGGAAGGTTGTAGCTATTCATAATCTGAAGAGCGGTGTATGAGATATGGGTCTTATCATGCCTTTCCAATATACAGCATTCCCATCGGTCACACGTACTGTAGTGATCTCCTCCTGCTTGTCTCTGCACTAATTTATGACTTTCTTAAAATAGGAAATGCTGCCTATTCATTCTTGAAGCATATCATCTGTGCAGTGTCTGCGTGAGCAATGAATGAATTGATGCCACCTAACAAAAGTACCTCATCTGGGACTTAGGGATTTAAGATTCTTGTACCTTGGAAACTAAGGCAGGAGAGTTATGAGTTCCTTACCAGCCTGGGCTATATAGCAAGATGCTGTGTCAAATTAAAAAAAAAAAAAAGAATTTAAGAGTATTTAACCATTTGCTTTGCTGAAATTTGGACAGAGGCAAGGTCGATGCCAGGAGCTGAGAGTTCAAAGATTGAGGAGTGTGACATGTAACCAAAGGTCAAGGTAGGTGTCACACAAACCATTCATTGGACCAAAGTTGATCTCTTAGGCATTATTCTATTTTTGTTATACGCTGTCTAGAATATGTCCTGTTTACTAAGTTATACAGAATTATTAGGCTGGAAAAGCCTGGGTGAGGAGACAAAGTCATGTAGCCCCGCTCATTCAGCTATGGTCACCCAAAAGGAGGTTCCTCTTGGAGCTAAGTAATGCGAAGTCCTCCAAGGTAGAAGCCTTGCGGAGGCGTCCTCCCTCTCTTCAGCAGTGCACCTCTCAAGCATGTGTATGTGTGCAGACCACTGAAGAGTCTTGCGGGCAGGCTAGACTCTGCTTCAGAAAACCGGGCTGTAGTCTTGGTTCTTTGCACTTCTCATCAGCTTCTAGATGATGCAATGTTGGAGCTACCTGGGCCTCCCTGTGAGTGGAAAAGCTCTACCATCTATTTTGCTTCCTCCCCTGCCTAGTGGGCATGTTGCAAGTACTCCGATGCTCTCGGTAGAAATATCTTTTCATCCCTTCTGGTGGCTCTCAAGCTCGGCTACATATTAAAATCACCCGAGAAGCTTTCAAAATATACTGATGCCAGGATCCCGCACAAACCAGTCAAGTCAGAATGTCCC
Organism: Hystrix cristata; assembly: GCA_004026905.1. Classification (NCBI taxonomy): domain Eukaryota; kingdom Metazoa; phylum Chordata; class Mammalia; order Rodentia; family Hystricidae; genus Hystrix; species Hystrix cristata. The sequence goes on from PVJO010020591.1 coordinate 18,463, forward strand.
GGAAAGAGGATGGCGAATGGGTTTCTTAATAAATCTTCACAGATGATGTTTTCTCCTACATGGAATCTGTGTGGTGATGAATTGAGAGCCCATTTGAATCCTGAATGTGAGTTTCTGGGCTTTTCTTTTCAGTTCCACACTAGTGGAACACGACAGGCTTCAAGTTCCAGGCAGCACCCATGGGAGTCCATTCTAGTAGTCGGGCAGAGCCGGCCGTCTCCTTCCCAGGAGGGCATCAGGTGCAGACTCGTCTCGGGACTGCACTTCTCCAGATGCCCAGGTCCCAGCCCTGAGCAGGCAAGGCTCTGAAGCCTGGTGGTACTCGTTTCAGTTCTTGTGAATGTTCCTCAGTGACTGATGCCCACAGAGTTTGAAAACCACAACAAGTATGTGGTGAGGCATGTACCGATGAGTCTGCGGTTAACAAGGTCTGACTGTGTCCCTGACGCCCCAATAGTATAGTCACTGAAACAAACTATTTGATCTCAAATGCTCCTCAAACAATAGCAGATTCATCATGTGTTACCTCACTTGGAGAGCTCTGTCAGCGATGCTTTTACCTTAATCCAAACTCTCTCAGAAATGCTTACAACTTTGTTGATGGCGACTTTGCTTCACTCTGCTTCCAGCTTTGCGAGTTGAGCACGTGTTGATGGGGCTCATAGAGTCTCAGTAAATGTTCTCTCGTGCTTTAACTCTAAGGCACCCTTTAAATAACTTTCTCTTTTGCAGGAAAATCCAATTGAAGTATCTTTTGATGATTAAACACATTATTTACAGAGGAATATATTGCTTTGGAAAGTATAAACCACCAAAGACAAGGTCCTTGACCTAAGAGGCTTAAACTTGAAGATAGCGGTAAACAAATGTAAGATAACGGTAAAACACTCAATCTTAGGAATGAGCCCTGGAGGCTGAGGTGAAGCAGGGTAGGATTGTTCACCTCCAGTACCCCCCAAATAAACTGACTTCTAGAAAACTCTGGCCCTTTGGGACTCAAACATAGTTTACATTTGAGGTTCTGGGATCAGACTTTTGCAAGGCAAGTTAAAAATAAAATGTTCGATTCAACCTGTGGCTTGTTTTACCTTCTGTTCATCTCATGCAGAGGAGATTTATCACAATCCAGGCCAGGTTTACTATTAAATTTAGTTTTGAAGATTTTACTGGGTGAACCATTTTGTAACACCAAAGCTTTTGTTCATTGGTTCATTTAATGGGCAATTTGCTTTAGATTAGGTTAAGAGATTATTTTTTATTTTATTTTTGTTAATGAATGTAACTCAATATAATACACTAAATACATTTGACAGGAGTGAATCAAATGCTTAGTGGTCTCGATTTCATTTGTAATTAGTCTTTCTGAGTATTCTGGCTTTGGGTCCATAACATTATTATAGGAAGGAAAATACAGTCAAATCCCTAAGTGATATTTAGTCATTAATAGTTTAATGTGTGTTTATTTTTTCCTTCCAGGTTTTTATTTCAGAAAATAAATCCTGGATTATGTTCTCAGAGGACTTAGAACCATTTTTGTGGATCTTTTCCTGAACACCCTCTAGGCTCCCCCAGCTCCACCCCCCCCCCTTTTTGGTTCTTAGGAAGGTTTAACGACTGGCAGCCCTGGAATCCAATGACCTCTTCCTTTGACCAGATAAAGGAGCGCAGCTGCTTGGTGAGTTTTCCCACCAAGGCTGCCAAAGATGGTGAGGGACAGGGTGTCCCTCGGGGGACAAAGGCAACTTGATCTCCCCAGGGGCCCAGAGCTGGGCCTCGTCCGTCTGAGACCGTGGGCTATATTAAATTACATTTATGTTTTCTGTCCTGCTCCTTGAACTACTGTTCACAGAGACCACCCGGCCTCCACAGCTTCCTGAGTCCATGGGGCAACCGACTGGAGCAGTAGTGTGGTGACTCGGCCGGCAGGCTGTCTGGAGCCAGCTTCTTCAGGACGCTTTGGTGGTATTTTTGGTAGAAGGATTTCATGTCTCCAGTAAGGTATCGTCACATAAGGAAAGTTCACAGACTTTGGTGAGAAATGACTTGCACTTGTGCTGTGAATCAGCGGAGCAGGAAATTGAGAAGCAGTCAGGCAACCTGAAGAGAGCAGTTTGGTTTTGGTGCGTGGCGTTTACTTAGCCTGCCATAACCTTAAGTTCTGTTTTTGGTGTGTGTGGGGGGGTGTCTGTATCTGTAACTTCTTTATTTTACTTGTTTTTTGAGGTACTGGGGATTGAACCCAGGGCCTCACATACGTTAGGCAAGTGCTCTACATTGAGCATTTTTAATTTTATTTTGAGAGAGAGTCTTGCTAAGTTTCCCAGGTTGACCTCAAACTTGCAATCCTCCTGCCTCAACCTCACTAGAACCTGGGATTTCAGGTATGTACCAGCACACCGGGTTGCATTTCTGACTTCTTGTGCCCCAATCCTTGTCTTCTAGTTTGCTGATTTTCAAGCTCAGGTGTACAAACTCAAGCTTCCTGTGCCTCATCTACAGAGATTCTGGCCGAGTCTGACACCTGGTCTCAGAGGCTACCTTTCAGTAGACACCCTGTAACCTGGGTGGCCTAAGGACTACACTTTGAGGAAAGTCTCAGCAGCAACACACACTATCATTCATCCCCCGTATATCAGAAGAAATGCACATTTTGCAGATTATTCGTATCCTACTGTGAACTGGTTTGACAAGTCAGCAGTCTTTAATAACATTCTGTGGAAGGAGGTAGAAAGGAAAGTGTCCTCAAACATACTTCCACAAACACTAGTCCATACTAAATGCTGTGTAAGTCTGTTAACAAAATAGCAGTTACTACGAGCTTCTGTGGTCATTAAAATCTACCCAAACTCTAATTTCTTCACTTTCAGAACAGCTCAGCTGTTTCTACTCTATTTTTTTCTTATTTGTTTATTTATTTAATTTATTTATTTTGAGGGGGTGGGGATCGAGCTCAGCTGTTTCTGAAAGAGAAAACCAGTGATATGTCCATAGTCCCAGCGAATGATAGAAATGAATTTTTAGTGACTTTGTTTATCAAAACAGAATTCATTAATTACATGTTATATGAAAGACATTTGTTTTTAATGCCTCCTTATGACTACTGTGGTCAGAATTGAAATCTTCAACATTATTTAACTCTCTGAAAACAATAGAACATGTTCAGTGAGTCGGAAAAGGAAATAAGAGTCACCTACAATTTGACCCAAGGAAAATACTAGGACTCTTAAAAAAGTCAATTCACCCCAACACAATATAATCAGGGATTTAAAACATTTGAGATGGCTCAGTTTATCACTGTTGCCATTGCTATCCTTATTCTCAAAGTGTTTATATTTTTCTTTTTCTTTTTTTTTTGAGAGAGGGTCTCACCATATAGTAACCCAGGCTGGCCCCCAACTCAAGATCCTCCTGCCTCAGTCTCCCAAGTGCTAGGATTACAGGCATGCCCCATCATGTATGGCTATGAGCTGACTTTTGGTACAGAAATATAAAAATATACAATGGTATAGTTTTTCTTACATTAAAATAGAATAGTAGAAAGATTTAAGGACTGGGAGTCCAATAGCACACTTGGCTTCTAGTCAAAACTGACATTTATTAGCTATATGAAAGTCAATGAATAAATTCATCCTTCTTCATGTGGATCTTTTATAAAATGGAGTTAATCATAGTTTTTCTATCTTGCAGATTTATTTGGAAGGTAAAAGTAACAGCTAAAGTCCTGGCAAGTTGGATCATGCTTGTATATGAAGTATTATACTAAATATATGCACAACACACACGCAGACATGCATGCCCACATTACACGTGTGTTTTCCCACCTGAAAATTAAAGACAAGAGATGTAAAGGAATTAAGCCTCTTGCAGCGAAGCTTTGTGCCGTCGACTCTCTTGAGTGCATTTCTCCCCTGGCTTGTGTTTTTATTCTTGGCAGCACAATAAGAGGATTTACAATCCGAAGCCAAATTCGCACAAGCTTAATTGGCTTTCCATAAATACCGTGTTAAAGTTAAGATGCATAATTAAGTTACAGCAATGGTGATTAATAGGTGACATTATTATCAAGGGCTATATTTTTCTCATGACTTCTTGATATTGAGTGGCACAATTACTGGTTTTAATGAAACAATAAGGAAATGAGCTAATTTTTTAAGTGCTGCCTTACATGGGTAAACATATTTGGCTGAGATATCACTCTACAGGAAATGTTCCAGTTGTCAGAACCTGGGATTTCTGTTGGAGAGAAAAGAATCTGTGTTATGTACGTAGGCCTGTGTACTTTGAGTGAGGTGTAGACTCCATTACTTTTTAAAATTGTGATTACTGTTAATATTGCTATCAACTATGTGTGAGACGCCATGCTTGGTAATGCAGGAGAGGTTAATATATTCAAATGATGTGAGCAAAAAATCTTGAGAGAAACATTAATGGAGATAAATGGAGGAGGGTGTGTAGCTCAGGAGTAGAGTGCATGCTTGGTGTGTAAGGGGTCCTGGGTTCGATGTCGAGCAGCACACACACGCACACACACAGCACACAGGTACATTTTAAAAAAAAAAAGAAGTGAGAGTCCAAAAGGGAGCGCTTCATTCAGAAAGTTGTGAGGCTCCATGGTTAGCTCAAAGATGCCTGAACTCACATTTAAGAGAGAAACTTCAGGGACATGAAGAAGGAAGAATTCAGAAGGTAGCAAGAATATCGGGAGTATGTCCAGAGGAAGAAGTGCAGAGAGAACGCGCAAAAAGCACAAGTGGTTTGACCCATTTTTACTCTGAATCCAGACAAAGGAAGTTTTGGTGATCACTGCCATTTATAATATTCAGAGGAAAAAGTAATTTATTAGAAATGAGGGCTAAGAATATTGATTACTGACTCTACTTTTTCAGTGTACTAAAAGCATAGTTCCATTGTAGACACTCCATGTGAGCTTCTCTGGAGAGAGCTACTCAGCTGTGGGGGACACCAGAAAGGACACCTGCTAGGACCGGGGGAGCCCCGAAAGGACACTTGTTAGGACTTGCAGAGCTGCACCTGCTCCGCCAGACCTTGCTGTGAGACTCTGGATGTCACTTCCCTTTGCAGAGTCTCTTCTTGCTGTGAAGTTCGTAAGGAGAATTACACTAATTGATTCTAGCAATCATGGCAGTTCTAAATAGTTACCAATTTTTATTCTGGGGTTTAGAATTACTAAAAATTGTAGGGTTTATTCTCCTCTTTTTTCCCCTGTACAATCACCAGTGCCTGTTTCTCTCCAAATTTTCCCCTTTCCCCTCTCCCTAAACCCATATTTTTTCCTACTTATTAGTATTAGAAATATTGTGAAACTGGGGGAGTATAGATATCATTTTTGAGAACTACTAAACCCACCCTCAAAGTACTTAGAAATGAATAATTGTCATTTTTTTTAACCAAGGCATATGCATGATACAGACTAGACAGGTTTGTTTTGTAGATCTGTATATGCATGAAGAATATTTTGATTATTTTCAGCTCCCAAACTCCCCTGTTCTTTCCCTCCTTCTTCCTTCTGATCACCTTCTCTATCTCTAAAAGTCTACTTTCTCATTTTCTGCCATCTGTTATGTATGTACGTATGTACGTATGTATGTACGGATTTCTTATACTACAGAAAGCGTGCAATATTTACCTCCCTGAGTTAGGTTTATTTTGCATAGTTGACACGATACTCTGAAGTTCCATCTATTTGCCTGCAAATCACATAATCTTGTTCTTTCTGGCTGAATAATACTCTGTTGTGCATATTCGCCACGTTTTCTTTATCCATTCATCTGTTGGTGGGCATCTGGACTGTTTCCACACCATTTTCATGTGTTTGCATGTGTTATGTTGACATCTTTGTGCCCCAGGTAGTGAGTGCTTCTGCTTTCAGGAATAGATGCTAAGAGGATCCCCTTATTCTGCAAAGGAAGAACCAGGACTCTGAGCCTTGAAGTCAATTTGCACTTCAAATTATAGTTACTGTCAGAGAACATCGACAGGAGAGGTATAAACATACTCACAGATAGCTAGAATGTAATCAAGCTTATCCTGTATCAGGCACAGCAGCAAACGGTTACCACATCTAAGTAGACATAATCATCACTAGTGGGGAAATGAGGACATGGGGAGCTTAAACAAATCACGTACCTGAGACTCCACACTGGCAGAGCTAAGATGCAAACCGAGTGCGGCTTCCTCTCCTTATTGTTACAGTGCTCTTCTCTCCTGTCCTGTCCAGTGTGCTTGCAAAGAGGGGCCTGCAGAGTCCTTGCTTGTTATGGAGACGCAGGTGTTTTAGCTTCATTATTGGCCTCATACTTCACTTAGACTATTGTGAGAAGAAAATAAGGTATTTAAAACGTTTACCGCCCAGCAAGAAATAACCCTAGTGACTAGTGAAATCAGTAAACATTTCACCTTTTCTGATTTTGACCTGTTCTTTCTATCCTAGTTCATTAAGGCATCATACACTGCGCTGCAGCCTCTCATGTTAAAATCCATGTAGGTAGCAGGATTATTTGTGGCTTTTCAGTAAACTCAATGTTTGTAGAATGAAGGTTCCTGATCCAAGAGATGTTTCACTTGCCTAAGCCTATTATATAAGCTTCCATGTGTTCCTTCACTGGTTTGACAAATACTGTCATTTATTGTTTAGAAAGTAGCCCAAAGTGTTAGTACCTCTTTTGATGGCATTGTTTGAAATTTAGGACCCATGCTAAGGACTTTGACAGCCCCGATACCGCCTCTTCCTTTAGCAGAGCTCAGTGGTGGAGCAACAAGACAGGGTAGTATGTCTTCCCTGGGATCAAGTGGAGCCCAGCCAGCCGAGGCAGCTTCATGGTGCCTGAGCAAAACACCTTGGCCGCTGCTCCCACCAGCAGGGTGCGTTTGGCTGAGTTAGTGATTGCTCAAGGCCTGTATTTGGATATTCTGCTTTTCATGTAAATAGCAGGGAGAACAGAGCAAGCCTTCATGATCGTGCCTTTACGGACTTCTGAGCGATCGATACTGGTAAGTAAACATCCACCTACCTCAATAAGTCCATTGGGCTGGCTTGTAGGTTAGTACCCTCTTCCTACTATGTATTTCGAAGTTGCAGGTGATGTCATTTCTTTGCTATTGGTTCACGAAGAGCAAGCATGTATGTCTTTCTGAACTCTGCTAATTGTGAGCTCAGAAACACCTCATTAGCGTTTTTTCCTCTATGGTTACTTCCTGTTCTATTCAGCTTTGTTTTCATAGACAAAAGTTTCTTGAGGTTATTCCCGAGACTGGTACTCGTTTAGTACATGTTGAGTACTTAGCACAGTACATGTGGTGCTGAGCATAGAACAGATACTAATTTCTCGATAGATGGGTTGGGTGCTGGCTTTGTAGAAGTGAGGGGTGGTGCTGAGGGCCGGCTAACTCAGCCAGTAAGAGCACAGTTCCGCCGCCCTCGGGGGTCCCTATTGCGTGTCAAGCAGCAGAGTGACTCACTGAAATCTGTACTTTAAAGGCTCCGACCAACTGGCAGGCCAGGGGAGGGCTGGAGACATGGCGATGGGCGCCAGCAAGGAAAGGGAAATAGCTGAGTGGATCTGAGGAGCATCAGCAGAACTGGGGGGCTAGTTGGAGGGGTGGAGGAAACTGAGTCACTTGTGTACATCTGACCAAAGTAGATAGAATCATGCACTGAGACAGAAATCAAAGCAGGAACAAGTGAAGAAAAGAAAATTCATTAATTCCGTTTTAGCCCTGATGAATTTGGGATACAGAAATGGTGTTTTGGTCAAAATGCCCAAGAAACTTCTTATTCATAATGAGCTTGTGATTGTAGTGCGTGTTTTCATGGGGATTCATTTTTATGTTGTTATTTATTAGCTTTCTTATTATCAATATAGTCAAAATTGCCTACTTTGCTTAAACAAAGGCTGCTAAAGATGCAAAGCATGTTCATATGTATGCATACACACATATATACATACATACATATGTACATATACACACGTGCATGTACTACATGATAACAAAAATCTCCCCTCAGACAAAAAAAGTCAGATTAAAAAGTGAATAATATTTAGTGAAGGGCTAACATATATTACAAGATGTCAAATAATGAAGAGATTGAATTGAACTGTGATAGGCTTTATGTACAAATAGGACTTGATATTGGCTGATAAAATCTAGATGGTGAAGATGCTGAAGGGAGGCGTTTTTAATTTGGGGATAGAAATGCAGGTAAACAGGCTATTTTATCTATGGTTTTAATGTAATATATGGTTTAAAAATGGTACTTCATAAAGAAATCATTACTCATCATGTTTGCTAGAAGCAGCATGTTGGAATGTATGCTACCAGGACATTTTTATTCAGCTGTATGATATCTACTTTGGGTCTTAGTACCTTTTACTATGTAGAAAATTTACTGAACTAGTCATGAAGTGTGTTAAATCCATAGACAGCCTCACATTTTTGCCCTGTTAAAATTGGGTTGTAATATTCACGTGGCCTATTACTACATATCTTGTGCTCCAAAGATGAATGTTTTGATTTTTCTGTGAAAAGAAATCGCAGTTACAGAAGAAATAAGAAAGGAAGAACACACACAAGGGTATTAATTTCTATTAATCATCTTTGTATTTCAGGCAAAGTGCTAGGCGCTTTTTTTAAGTAAAAGATTATTTGAAGATGGGGAAGGGAGGAAAACGAAAGGGAAAGAGCAAGAGAGAGAGAAGAGAGAAAGAGAAAGAGAGAAAGAGAGAGGGGGAGAAAAAATAGACATGGTGGACGAGAGAGTGAGTACCTCCCAGATCTTTATTATATTATTCACCTCTGGGTATTTTTAGTGAGATAAGCACATATAATTAAATCCATACACAGATAAGTGAGTAATAATTTCTGCACAACAAACAAATCCAATAGGCAGGGAAATTGAAGTTCAGAGAGATTAAGTAAATTGACCAAGATTCCACATCTAACGAGGGGAAGAAGCACGCATTGCACGTAGATCAGTCTCTCTCTGCAGAGGACGCACTTCCTGCTATTCTTCACTGCTTGCTAACGCACATCTGTAGTCTGGCTCAATCGTGCTCCCATTAGCCAGTGAATCAGCACATGATTTTGCAATGAAGAACAAGTGCGTGGCAAAATCTTACGCCAGAAGAGTGACTAGGGAATAAATTATGTTAAAAATACATTCCTGGGCCCAGCCTCTTGCACTGCCTAATGTTTTAATAAGGAGAAAAGAGTTTCACTCCATCACTCGAAGAAGGAAAATGTTGTGGAGGAAAATAACACACAATCAATTGTGTCTGATTGATGTGTAAAAAGTCTCAAACTTAACCCAAATTTTGAATGTAGTTCACAAAGACACTTTGAACTCACTTAGAAGATTTGCTGTTACAGATATATGAGAAGTGAAAGAAGGGAAAGAGTTAATGTGTACTATTATGTGAGCAATACTGAGAGATTAGTTTAAACTAAGTTTTCCTAAACAACAGTATAAAACTGTACTCCCTCCTTATCCATGGGGAATATATTCCAAGACCCCAGCAGATGCCTAAAACCAGGCATAGTCCTGAACTCTCTGTTGGGCAACATAAATCTCGTGGTGACCCCTAGAGCTAAACGAAACAGGGTTAAATGAGGTCAATTTAACCTGTAAATAGTGGGACTAGGTGAAGCAGAAAATTAAAAATCTAAGAAATTCAAAACAACAATTTATGTTTTTGATAAGTAGGGTTCTTTGCTGGAACATTTTTGGTTTTCTTGCAATGAAGCCATCTAATGTTTGTCTTTTCCAGTTTCATTCAGGAAGCAATTGTAATGGCAAGACATCATATTAATGGCACTTCGTCTTGCCTTTGAACTTCTTTCAGAGTTTGGATCATTTTGCATAAACTGATCCATAATTTCTGCCACAGTTGCTAAACTTTTTTTTTAGAAAAATCATCGAAAGTTCTTTTTGCTTCTCATCTTCAGAAATGCTAATTTCATCATCTTTGTGTTTTCATTCTGATCTGGTCTGATTGCTATTGCCATGACAACAAATGCACCACCGTGAGACTGTCAAGACAGCACGAGACCAAGTCGAGACCCTGCAGGACCAAGTCCAAATGATGCCTGTCACATGGGAGTGAAATCCAAATTTTACCATACTTTAATGTAACTGCATAATACTGAAACAGCATTAAGTGGAGTCTTACTGTACATTCATTATTTTCATTCAAATTTATTTTTTCCCTAACATCAGAACCATTTTAAATATATCGAGGATACCCTTTCTCATACTACCTTAAAGTCAAGCTAGAAACACCAGTAAACAGTGATGTCTCCCTCCCCCACTGTTCTCTGCCCTAGTCACATTCCCCTAAACCATTTCCCCATGAAGGAAGGAGTTTTCCCACTCAGAGTCTTCTACACGTGAAAGAAGAAAAAAATAACAGAGGAGGAAGGACTCACTCTCGTCCAAAGTGACATGGTGGATGATTTGAGGCATTTGAAGTGATATCATTTGGAAAACACATTCTGAATAGTTCTTAGGGCAAAATCAGTACCAAAGATTGGAAGTAGTGGTCAAAGACCCTGGCTAAGGGTCTAAGAAAGGACTGCAGGAAAAGCGTCCTGGTTTTCCTGGGTCTTTGCACTGCCTGGCATATAGCAATCTCTAAAGAAGTAAACGTGTTGATTTGTTGAAAGAAAAAAATACATAAAGGACTCAGAAGAGAAAATATGCTTTGTTTAGTTATGGGACACATGAGAAATGATCAGATGTGGGAGGGTAATTCAGAGATTAGATAGAGCTGCAATCCTTTTGACCTAAAAATCTGGGATTCTTCATTACACAACTATCCCTTCTAAGAGTAGTAATGTGTCTCTCTAATTTTTACTGTTGTCCCTGACCGTACCTACCCTTGGACATGGTTTCCAGTGAATGGTAAGTATTCACAGCACCTCTACTCTGTGAATACCTCCCTATATTCTATGTTCTGGTGATGTTAGACATAAAAAGCAAGATTTCTGACTTACACAATTCATTACTTATTTTATCCATATTTTAAGACCAGATACCATCAGAAAATTAAATAGAACAAATACTGCAATACATATTTTACTATTTACCCCTTCCTGGAGAGAAAATTGCTGTGTCTTCTACTACTTTCATTCTTCTAAGAAAACCTAATTGAAAAGCAAACATTTTCTAGTCACATAGACCTGTATATATAAATTTCAGCTCTACTACTTCACAGCTACACAACTTCAGGCAAGCTCCTCTACTCTTCTGAAATTTAGCTTCTTTGTCTCTGAAATTGGGTGACAATATCTTACATGACTTCTATGGACAGTAAATAAGATACGGCATCTTAAGTGTGTGGTACAATTCTTGGCTTAGAGTTGGCTGCAGGCATGAAGGCAGTGCTGAAGATGCTGAGGAGGGCAGTTAAGGGCCTGTCTGCTTTCCCTCCTCCTCTGAAGACTACCAAATTCTAGGTAGAATTATAAATAATTCTTCAGATTGTTCTTTTGAATGATCTGAAGGCATGGCACAAAAGTATTTTTAATTTTTCTTCATGAAGTTTTATTAACTGGTTTAAGCCACACAGAAAATTAGATCATTTGCCCATAAACTGCCAAGATGTTCAGACTATTGCCTGTATAAGAAAGTCAACATTAATATCTATCCTATTGAAAGCCTACACTGAGAAGGTGCATGGTAAAAAGGCAACCCCAAGCCATGCAAAGGCAAGCACAGCTGTCCAGTGTCCTTCCAGTTGTAGATAAATCTAGCCTTTTCTTGTTGGACAGGAGTTCATTTCTCTTATCACCACGGGGAAAAAGAGGTGGCACCGATAAAAGAAATTCATCTAAAAATGTCAACAAGTCTTCTTTGATACATTTAGTTCTTTTCAAATGAAACCCGTTTTTGCCTTTACTATTTTCTTTAACAGTGAGCAAGAAGAGTAGACTTGGAAAATCCTTTCTGCCATTTGTCACTAATTTGGTTGCTCACTGGAGTCCTGTGCCAGCTGTAAGTTAGGGAAATAAAGACATCACTATAAATCAATGCTTACTTTTCTGCCTATCTGAAAAGAATAGAGATTTCACACAGTGGATCTGAGTATGAAGATCAGAATAGTCCATGACGGTGGCCAGGAAGGCCGAGATGGCTGGGCTGAACCCACCACACTCATAAACCTGGGCACTCTGGGTCTTACAAATTGGGTATTTATGTCTGGCATTGTTCAGTGATGCTGAGTTTATACGGAATAAAAATAAAGCAATTAGCTCTTTTGATTCGCAGCTGAATGTTGTCCAGAGCACTTGTATGGTTGGCACCAAAGAAAACTCTTTGACGTGGGCTACCTTCTGACATTCGGTGCTGAAAATGTAGTCAAGAGCTCAGTAAGACTCCAATAGGAGCCATAAAACTGCGGTTATTTAAGAGCGCAAATCTGGTATATCTTTGTAGTATTAAAAACAGACATTCTCCTTGGCAGCTGCCAGACGAAATGTGTCTTAGCAAATTTCCTGACTGAACTAAAGTAATCAGCATTTACTTAAAGATTTTGAAGCTATAGCCCAAATCGTAATTAGCATACTTGTTATTGGCACTGAATTTCTTCTTTCCAGGAAACAGATGTAAGTGCTAAACTGAACGTGATAAAAATTTCATTTTTCATCAGTTAGAGAAAGAGATTCTATGATACTTTTTCATTCCCACTCTTGTCATTCAAGTGCAAATTTTACCAATATTTCCTGTGTGTCTACAGAACAAGCAGTGACTGAAGCCCTGAAGATGTGTGGCCAGCACCCACCACTATGCAATCTAATCTACATCTTCACTATTCTAATCTATATCTTTGGGCGGCAACGAACCCAATTTAAAACCTGCATTGTCGATGTTAACATTTAGACAAAACTCAAAAGTGACGGTCAGGGGAAAGAAAGGTACGATCTGACACTACTCTAAATCTGAGCAAAGTATAATATTGTGTTTCTAGTTCTTTTAAAAAGTATAAACTGCCCAACTCAGGAGTTGCTTTGGGTCTATCCCAAGATAGACTGAGCCGCTGAAGAAAGATTCACTACTTATCCAGCACAAAAACGAGCCTTCCTCTGAGTGCTGAGCAGGAACTGAAATCTTAACCTGGCTGGTGCTGTTGGTGTGTTATTTGCTCACTGATGAACTATTTCAATGAAATAGCTTAGTTGACTAATTTGGTTTGTTTTGATTTTATTGGAC